>JANAVB010039216.1:8473374-8515354 GCA_029216955.1 Iris pallida | reverse complement strand
AGTGTAGGTGAGAGCCTGTGTGGGTTTGTATTGTTCTGGTAAAGCTAGGACGTGCATCAAACCTTTCGGCTCCGTTTTAACCACATAAAAGAGACGATCCATCTATCGTTTGTGTGTGGTTTGCTGGTAGTGTTATCTTGTTCTTGTATACAAGTTTTGTATTAATAAAATTCTATTGTTGAATGTTCCAAGTGTGCTAGTTCTCCTATGGTATCTAACAATTTGGTATTAGAGCGTGTGTGGTCGGGGACCAAGGCATGAGAAGGTTCTGTAGGTGTGCAATCCGGAATTGTGAAGTTGGTTGGTTCGGGACCAAGCTTGGTAAATCGGGAGATCTTTACCAAGTAATCATGGCATATTTTGCTACTTCCTCGAGCTATATCGAGAAGCTAAATAGTGGCAACTACAACAAATGAAGCACTCACATGGAGTTCTATCTTGCTGGACAAAATCAATGGGATGTGGCTGGCGGCAGTGAAACGACACCACCAAGTGATAATGGCGTACTGCGGACATGTCAATGCGCGTATTGTTGATAACCATAGAGTGTTGGCCAAATACGGAATTTGATTTTGATAACGACAATTATGATATAATTATGTCTACTGAAGAACGGAAAGAGTTAGTGGATGCAACTACGTACCTCCAAATAGTTGGTAGTCTAATCTACCTAACAATAAGAAGGCCATACATTGTTTTGCTGTTGGAGTAGCTAGTAGATTCATGCAAAAGCCGAGGAAGCCTCAGTTAGATGCAGTTCGCAGAATATTGAGATATTATAAAGGGTACAAATGATCTAGGCCTATATATAAGAAGGGATGAGCATTAAATGTGATTGAGTATCGTGTTACCGACTTTGGTGGAGAGCACGGTACTCGATGATCAACTATAGGATATGTATTTTCCGTTGGTTCAGGAGCAATCTCTTGGCGCAGCAAGAGACGATCAATAATCTCACTATCAATAACCGAGGTCAATCTCTTGGCGCAACAAGAGACGACCAATGATCTCACTATCAATAACCGAGGTAGAGTACAGTGCGGTAGTAGTTGCAGTTCAATTAAGTACATGGTTAATGCAAATAATAATGCTACTTGGTACTGATTATAAGTACATGGTTAATGCAAATAATAATTAATGCAAATAATAAATGCTACTTGCACCAATCGGTTGATTACTGATTACTTGGTACTGCTCTACTGTGACGACCAATCACCTATAAGATTAGTAGAGACTAGTATTCCTCGCAAGGAAGAAAAACATGTGGAAATACATCACCGCAATTTAAGAGACAAGGTACTACAAGAAGAGATCAAGATGAAGCCAATCAACACAAAAGACCAAGTTGCACGTATATTCACAAAAGCATTAGTCCTTCAAAAGTTCGTGGACTTCCGGGAGAAACTTGGCATGACATGAAGTTCGAGAAAGTTGGTGTTGAGGGGGAGTGTTGAAATGGCAACACAATTTTTTCTTCCTTCTCCTTCTAGAATAATCTCTACCCTTCTTTCCATCAAGACATTTTATCACTATCGTCCTCTTGCTCCATCTAGATATTTCTCCTATTTTTAATTCTTGTTCTAGAACTGTCTCATGTCATGTCAAATATTGAAATCTTCTAGACATATTTATTCTTCTACCTTTCTTACAAACTCTCTACTCTTCTAGAGGTTTCCATTGCTAATCACTCCTCCCCTATAAATAGGGGTGGCCTCTTCCAGATGGAAATCAAGCACCAAGCAAGCGAAGCAGGGAGCTAGCATGAGTGATGAGTTTGTATTGTGAGTGTCCTTGTGTGAATGTTTGCTAGTAGTTCCCTTTGTGAGTGTTATCTAGAGATCTTGTATCATATCGTATACAAGTTTTGTATTAATAAAATTCTATTGTTGAGTGTTCCAAGTGGGCTATGCATAGGAACGTTGAGCACCTCTTGGGGGGGAGGGGTTGAATAGAATGCGTGTGTACAGCGGAATAATAATCACCACTAATTTATGGCAGCAAACTAACTGATGTGTAAGCATGCAATATAAAATAACTTGCGTAAAGTAAAGAGTTAAGAAAAGCAAACTCAAATACCGAGATTTTATACTGGTATCCCTCTGATAAGACTAGTCCAGTCTTGAGTACTCTTGCTCGATATTGAAGCCACTATGTAGTGAAATACGAGCTTTGAATCTGAAGTGCTTGCAACTCTTACAACGCGTGCTTTTAATTCGAAGAGCACTACTTCACACCTGCAAGCCTTTGATCCAAAGGACTTGCCGACTTCAGAAACGGGATGTAAATGAACTGGTTTTCAAGCTTTCTTTACAACTTGAACCAATTTCTAGATCGAACCGAAGTGGCACTGGCTTGGCTAGGAGTTGTAAAGGCTTAGATTTGAATGTGAATAGCTCAAAGAACTCTTTGAAAGAGATAGGGAAGAGAGAATGAGATGAGTTAAAGGAATGTGAAACTCTCCTCTATTTATAGGGTTCTGGGAGACCGAACGGGCAGAGTTCGATTCCCTAACGTTAATAAATTCGACGTTGGAGCCGATTCAACAGGGTGATCTGATCCAAGTGAATAACTCAAAGAACTCTTTAAAGAGAGAGGGAAGAGAGAATGAGATGAGTGAAAAGAATGTAAAACTCTCCTCTATTTATAGGAGTTGTGGGAGACCGAACTCGGGCAGAGTTCGATTCCCTAACGTTGATAAATTCAACGTTGGAGCCGATTCAACAGGGTGACCTGATCCAATGAAATACTGGATCAGGGGGTCCGAGTTCGGTTGCCCTATATTTAGGTTGGTCAAATGAATATTTGAGTAGGTTTGGACTATTTTTGAGTTGGCTGGCTTTTTGTGGACTGTACGAACAAGATTTGTATAGGCTTTTTGTAGGCTTTTTGGTAGAGTTTATGATGCCAAACCACCCCGATGTACAATTTGCCTAGACTCAAATAAAGTAAAAAAAATAAAGAATTAAATATAAAAAATCAATAGCCCTTTGATGATGCCTTTTTCCTTGACGACAGTTGTCCAAAGATGAACAGATCTGGAAATGTAAATACCTTTCGTCAGCTTCGCCCTTGAACCCCTACGGGGGGCACTGCCCCCTCGACCTCTATCAGATGAGGGCAGCGGAACCCCAGGGTGCGAGGCTCCGGTGATGTCATTGGGCTGTTCAGAGAAATCTTCTGGTATAACACCGTTTTTGGCCCGTCATGCATTCTTCATTGCATATGTCCAAGTCCAATCTTGCTTACTGCTTGTCTGCAAGTACATGTTAGGCGAACAAAGCAATATGATATATTTAATACACAATTGGACAATACTAACAATATAATTTCATGACTATTAGAGATATCATAATCATATACTTAATTGATTAACTATATTAAAGAATATGATACAATCATTGGGCTAACATAGTTCTCCTCTGATATCCAACATATTGTCCTTAAGCTTGGCTAGAAAGTGAAGTACAAGATGGTATTTGCTTGTCGGAATGAATATTTTTATGTTCCAATTTGCCGATGTTTCATGTTTCAGAACGTGCTTTCCACGAATGCAAAACATAAACATTTCTCGTATCGGCGTTCCTGAATCGCGGAACTCTACCTAAATGGTGAATTAAGGAACTATGGTTTTCCAACAAATTCTAGAATGAGTCTTAAATTTTTTCATATCTATTTTCATATACTCATCCTTGTCCATATGTTTTTTCTTCTTCAAAATAAGTTTTTTTCCTACAAAACCCTACCACCAATTCACTATACCCTATTTTTTTATTCAATTCCAAAACTCCATTATGTACTGGTCTGCTATAGTACCGAGTTGCTACAGTACTCAGAATCCCTTTTCATCATCTTCCAATCCTCCTACAATTTCGTCACCGACAAACGTATCAATTTTACCTCATTGTGATCTCCGGTAAACTTGGAAGTTTCGTAGCCTACTTTGATTTCAATTGTTAGTTGTCATTTGTTAGACATTATTTGGTAAAATATTAGTGATAGGCATCGTTCATAATTAATTTTCGCAAAATATCAATTTGTTAGTTTGTGAGTGGTACCCATTAGTTTGCCCTGTTGGTCTTGCCTGCATCTGGATGGCTGTAATTAGGTTGACTTAGGTAGAGCATCCAAAGAAACAAGATATCCTGTCTTTATGATCTGTGACGTCGGTATACAGGATTGGAGAAACTAGCAACCTATTCTCATTTTTGGGGGGGGGGGGGGGGGGCAAGAATATCCAGGACAGAAAGCACCAAATGGGAGTTTTTAGCAGTTTATATCATCAGACACTGAGGGACAGTGGTGAAACAAGTGTGATGACCCAGATCCGACACGACTATAACCTGAGTTCCTATCATGTTGATTATGTCCGGTTCGAAGAAAACATGGGAAATGCTGCCCCGACCTGTCCAACATTAAGGTTGTGTTCGGATAAACTTGTCCAAGTTGCACGCCGAAATCTGAGCACGTCCTAAGTGAAGCTCCTTTTGGCATTTTCTTAGCAGGAGAATAATGCCTCTTATCAGCTATTAATAACCATAAGCCCTCAATAGAACATGAAGGGTGGAGTGGTACTGGTTCTAAATCTAGGTTGGTTCAGATGCAAATCAAAATTGCTTTAGATGTAGAAATTAAACTGGTTAGTCTAAAAAAAACTGGACCTAATTATGACCTGTTCCTATTTATGGATGTACGCTGGTTAGATAGTGTTTGGCAAACTATATGCAATGTTATTGAAGGTTCCCGTCTTGCCGGCTTAGGTGGACGGCTCCTTAATTTAACATGACCTATGTCAATTCTTTTCGAATTTAGAGCCTGACCCAGGCCCAATAACTTATAGATATAGAGATAATTAATAATTTAATGACGATATGAAAGGAGTACAGAACGATAACTTCTCTCACTCATTATTATGAACACTTCATTCAGTTGATGTTGAAGTCCCAAATTTGTGTTTGCAATATGTGCAACAAGTCCCACATGCAGTGCTTGTAGTTTTTAAATTATACATTTGTCGTACCAATTAGTAGAAAACCAAAACACGAAGTATCAGTCTCGTCTCGACTTTCCTACTACTCAACCCTAATTTAATGTCCAGGCCGCCCCCTTACCACCTTAAGCCCGTTGCCTAGGCCTAGGGTGAGTTCCTAGTCCTTCTGATCCTCACTGCCTTAGAGCCTCATGCCCCCTTAGTAAGCTTGATTATATGGAACCGAAAAACTTACGCTTGAGCTTTCTTAACGTGGCTCATTTGACGACTCAGACATGGATGACAGGAGTCCAATGGTATAGGCTTAGGCCTATTTTGTAAGTGACCAGTCTTTGGCAGGTCTGCAGATTTAGTTGAGAAAAGTAGAGGTCTAAAGCTCATGTTACACGGTCGTGCACACTTCATTGGCACCGGGTCCATTTCCTGAGATCAACGCCCATATGCATAAGGTCAAATCTTCTATTACCCCCCTAACGGTCACCGCCCCGTAGGTTCCCTCGCCTCACGCTGCGTTTGCTTCACCCTCCCAATCCTCACAGCTTTTTAAGTTTATTTTGGTTAAATGGAGACATGAAATTACATTTCCACTTGATGAACTAGTTTTTCTGCTGGAATTTGTAGCAATTAGTGCTTTATGTACTTGGTGACGTCGTATCATTCAAAGATTAGGATAAGGGGATAATTTATTAATGAAAGGGAGCTACATATATAGGAGAGGCTAACCCTTCTAACTTTTGTTCTAGGCTACTACTAATATTGTTAATATACTTAACACCCTCTCTCAAGCTGGAGCATAAATGTCAATCATGCCCAGCTTGTTATATAGAAATTGAACCTAAGGACCCAAAAGAGGCTTCTTGAATATTATCGGCTATCTGATCATCGGTCCTCACATGATAAAATTTTATCATCCCGTTTGTATACTCATCACGGACGAAGTGGATGTCGATTTCAATATGCTTCGTCCTTTCATGAAATACAAGATTGGTAGCAAGATGGATAACATACTGATTATCACACCACATATTTGATGTGCTCGATCCTTTTTTTCTCCTAATTCTTGTAGAAGATGCTTCATATATAGTACCTCTGCTGTGTCATGAGCAGTGGCTCGATACTCTGCTTCTGAATTTGATCGTGCTATCACACTCTGCTTCTTGCTCTTCCAAGATACCAAGTTTCCGCCAATAAATACAGAGTAGCCAGATGTAGATCGTCTATCTGTCAGGCTTGCACTCCAGTCAGCATCAGTAAAACACTCAACACGAGTGTGTCCATGATTCTTCATTCGAATTCATTTTTCTGAATTTTTGACTATATAGCATAGGATTCTGAGAACTGCCTGCTAGTGTGGAACTCTTGGAGAAGCCATAAATCTATTTGCAACACTAACTGCGAAAGAGATGTCCGGACGAGTCATAACTGTCAAGTAGTTGAGTTTTTCAACTACTCGTCGATACTGATCTAGATTGGTCATCAGGACCTCGTTCGGAAGTAACTTAGCCCATGGATCCATACGTGAGGTTGCTCCCTTGGCTTGCATCATTCCTGCATCATGCAGTATGTCCAACACATACTTCCTTTGAGACATTACAAGCTTACTGCGTATGACCTCAATGTCCAGGAAATAGTTCAATGATCCCATATCCTTAGTTTGAAATTGTTTCCTAGAAATTTTTCGAGGCCTGCAATACCCTGGCTGTCGTCTTCCGTGATTGCAATATCATCAACATAGAGTACTGAATAATCCTTCTTTGATTGACACGTGCCAAACTGAGTAACATGTGTAATCGACTAATCCACGCACATGGTGATTGTTTTAGACCATAGAAGGCCTTTCGCAAATGACACGAACCCAGGAGGTTGTATCACATATTTCTTCATTGAGATCCTCGTGGAGGAAAGCATTCTTGATATCCAGCTGAAGCAATTACCTGTCATAGCGAATAGCCAAGGCCAAAAGGACACGAACATGTCATTCTGGCAACGGAAGAGGTCTCGAAATAATTCTTACCATAGGTCTGAGCATATCCTTTGGCTACCAGACGAGCCTTTAGGCGATCAAGAGTGCCATCCGGTTTCACCTTGATCGTGAATACCCATTTGCAACCCACTGCCTATTTACCGGGAGGTAAATCGACCGAGTCCCAAGTATGGTTCTCCCAGAGAGCTTTCATCCCCTCGTCTATAGCAGCACGCTAACTAGGATGTTTGAGACCCTTCTCAGCATTTCTGGGAATCTAAATCCCATAAATAGTAGCCACCAGAGACTGAGTTGGCAGCTAAGTCCTTTGTATTTGTCAACATACAAGGGATGATCACGAAATGCACGACGAGGGCGAGGTGCCGGCGGAATAGGCGGAGCTGCTGGAGGAATAGGCAGAGACGAATCAGTAGAACTAGAAGAGGATGATGGTTCTATGATCGTGGCACCATCTGTGATGTACGTTCGGGCGACGTCGGCACTGACTGAACCTGTGTTTGCGGACCACCGGACCGGATACTGGCTCAGTAGGGAAGGACACCCTTACGGGGGGCTGTTGTGTTTGGACATGAAACAAAAAAAATGTTTCTAGGTAAACATGAGGAATTGGATCCGTAGTTTGTTGAAGTGGTGGAAACGAGGTTTCAACGAAGGTATAATATCCCGAGAGGAAAATACCTCTTCAAGGTAGGGAAAAAACACCGATACCCTTTCTGATTTTTAGGATACTCATGAAAAACACACTGGATTGCGTTATGATCTAATTTAGAAAGTCGCTCGGGTATCCTGAACATAGCACAAGCAACCAAAAATCTTGAGAGGAAACAACCCTCGGTCGGGATATAACCCAAAAAATAGAGTAGTACCATTGACAACTGACGATGGCATGCGATTAATAAGATAGCAAGCTGTAAGAACCGCATCTGACCAAAATTTTTGGGGGTACGTGCTTGAAACATAAGAGCACGCATTGTTTTCAAGATATGACGATTCTTGCGCTCTGCCACACCATTCTGTTGTGGTGTGTAAGGACAGAAAGTTTGGTGTATAATGCTATTGTGAGACATGAGTAGTGAACTCACGAGATACATACTCACGACCATTATCACTTCGAAGGCATTTAATTTGAACACCAAATTGTGTTTTGATTTGAGCAAAAAATTACCAAATGTCAAATAATTTAGAACGATTTTTCATCAAATAAACAAAAGCGACGTGTGAGTAATCATCAACAAACGTAACAAAGTACTTAAAATCATTATTGATTCAACCGGACAAGGTTCCCATAGATCAGAATGCACCAACTCGAAAGGAGCGGATGCAATTTTATTATGACTCACGGATAGGGAATCCTAGCCAAACTAGACGACTCACAATGAAAGGAAGCAAGAACATCCAAAGGGGTACATTTTTTGGAGAGTTTGGATTAGATGGCCTAACTGACAATGTAACTTGAAAGGATCGAGTTTCATGTCGACATAGACAACAGAAGAAGTTACGTCAAATAGGTACAAGCCTCCAGCCACATGTCCCTTACCGATAGTCTTTTCAACTTGAGGTCCTGGAAAATACAACCATCAGGAAAAAAATGTTATCGAGCAATGCATGTCTCGAGTAATATGACTAATTTAAATGTAAACTGAACAGGTTTCCAGGTTTATGTAAGACGGAGTTAAGTGGCAATCTGGAAGAAAGACGAACACTTCCACGTCCACGTCCACGAACTGTTAATTAACCACCATTGACAATGGTAAAATTGGAAACACGACCTACCGAGAGGTCCGAGACATAATTGTGAATCATACTTGCGTCAGCAGTCATGTGAGTAGACGCACCAGAGTCGAGCACCCATTGCTTCGACCTGACTGTACATGCTGTCGAGTACCCGATTGTGGATCCCGATGTGGATGTTTCATCACGACGTTGAGCTTGAAAGTTAAAAAAAAATCTGTATATGACTCTATAGTCATCTGAATAGATCGAATGCCATCATCAGGAGCATATGATGTAATATTGGCAACATGACTTTAGGACACTGTCACAGGAAATGGCTATGCTGACCACAGTTGAAGCATGTGCGCGGTCTTCCTCCATCACGACCGCCATTGCCTCGTCCCCATCACGACCAACATTTCGGCCACTACGTCGTCCACCACGACCACCATGAATTCCAGCACCAAGAGCAGCACCAAGAGCATCGATCAGCAGGAGCATCACTTGGAGTAGTCTCAACGACTTTCGCCGTTTGAAGTACACGATAGTGAGCTTCTATCATAGACGGAACATCAGATCCAACAATGATCTTAGAGCGAGCAGAGTCTGCATCAGGACGGAGAGAGGCAAGATATGCTATGCCATGAAGCTGCTCACGTTGCTCTTGCTTCATTGATATCCGCTGTTAGAGGTAATATGCGGTCAATCTCATCAGTAATAGCCTTAAAGGCTTGTAAATGGTTCTTATGAGATTTGTCTCCCTGGTTTGCTTGGTATACACCAACGACCGAGTCGTAGATACTAGACAAATTACGTTTTCCATGTAACATGCTGCCAGAACTTCTTCGTAATCTGAACCATGTCTTTAACCAATGGTTTAATTGAATTCATCAACTGTGTAAACATTCGACTATCATCCGTCTTCCATTGCTCAAATATGGGCATTCTCTGCTGGAGGGTTGTCAGTCAGATGTTTGGACAACCGCATTCCTCGAAGCGTTTTCTCGACCTTCTTCCCCATCCGTCGAGTAGCCATCTGGTCCGTCCGACCGTCGAGACAAATCGAATCGATGGAATCGTCGTACTAGTGTCCGTTGGTCCCGCCATTGCGTTTCTGACACTAGTGTATGTAGCACTGCTATTCGTTGTAGTGTCCGTCATCCTTCAGAATTCCTAATTTGACTGTTGGTTTGATCTTTCCAACTTGATAATCACATCAACTCTGCCAATGCGCAAGAAACGTGACCAGAACTGGCACGCGCATAGAAAGCAGAGATGAAAGTGGATCACACAAGTCAAGACAGAGAGATAATCCAAATTATCCTCTGTTAGATCCATATGTTAAGGTCATGGAAAGAAACAAAGATTCATGCAAAACAAGCAACTTGTCTGCTCTTTGTTAATTTCGGAAATTAATATTGAGAGTCATAGGTTCCAACAAACAAACCAAATGTTTACCCTCTGAGAATTTCAAGTTAATTGTTGAGAGTCCGAGGTTCCAACAAACAACAAAATGTTTACCCTATGAGAAATCCAACAATTTTTTTTAAGAAATAGGTTAGGGATTTGAGGGGTTGGCGGCGGCTGCGTGAATGATCTAGGGTTAGGATTTGGACTGTGATCCATGAAGTTGGGGTGGGGTGGGGGGGGGGGGGGGCTGATCTTGGGGCGGAGGCGGGGCGGAGGGGTGGGTGGGGGGGGGTGTGTGCGGAGGGGGTGAATGACAGCAGCAGCAGCAGTCGGAACAGCAGCAGCCACAGCAGGGGGGTGGCGGGTTTGGGCAGAAGTAGGAGCAGCAGCAGGCGGCTGCCGGGGTGGGGGGGGGGGGTGGGATGCTAGGGTTTTGTCGAGAGGGGGGGGGGGGGGGGGGGGGGGGGGGGTTGGATGACGGCTAGGATTTGGCTCTGATATTATGTAGATATTAGAATAATGGGATAACTTTATTAATGAAGGGGTGCTACATATATATAGGAGAGGCTAACCCTTCTTACTTTTGTTCTAGGCAATGTGGGACTAAAGTCCACTACTAATATTGTAAATATACTTAACATATCATTTAAATGATAGAAATTTAAATTGATTGCTAGTTTCTAGTTAGCCTCCACCAGTTGAGATGGAGCCAGAATCAAGAGAAGTTCCGATTTTCATCATGAGCACAAATTTCTTTCAAATTAATTCTTTGTTAGCCAAACCCCGGAAATTATAGATAGTCAGGAGCACTTTTCATTAGATTCATAGTTCCACAACTTTTCATGTAAAGAGCGCAGTTACCAAACATAAACTTGGCTTGGATATGTTGTTATTAACACACCATTTTTGAACTTGCAAATCGATTCCGTTTCACTTAAGTGGGTCCTTTCTTCCTTTGTTTTCCCCTGTTCATTTTTTTGTTGGATCTCTGTGCGTGTGCTATTTGAATCCTTTTCTTCTATTCCAACTCTGTTAAGGGCCATATCTTCTCTAACAGTAGCAACTCCATGTTCTTTAGGCCTATAGCACTCTAACTAATATCATATTATTCTTAATGGTGAATCCATTCGTCTTTGTTGTACATTTTAAACAACTGAGGTAAATTGATATTTACTGTATGCTCTGTGCTATGTCTCTGTCTGACTTCTCTACCTTTTAGATTCAACAGGCTGAAGTTTGTTCAACAATGCATTGAGTATAAGTTTGATGTTTAAGATCAAGTCACCTGAACAAGATCTGAATATATTTCTTTTCTTTCCTGATGCTAACACATTTACAACTTCGTCAGGGAACATTGGTGGACCTGGAGTTCTGGAGGAGTTGCAGGTGCAGCATGGACTTCTAAGAGAATCTATTGAACACCTGAAATTAACTGAATCCTCTAGATCAACCCTCTTGTCGCATTTAAGAGAGGCACTTCACGAACAGGTGGGTGAGTTGATTCATTTATCCTGTGACTCATGGAGTTCAACTGCATGTAGTTTGTTTTCCTTTCTATTAACATTTCTAGTTCAGTGAAGAATTTGATTTGGCTTGTTTGCAGGAGTTTAGAATCGAACAAGTTCATAACCTGCTTCAGGTATTCGGTCCGTGACTTAATATTTTGGCCTGTTAATTTGGATTGCTATTTATGTCCGAATCTAGAAGAACTTCTGCTGCGTTCGATGTTTTATGCTCTTCTTTATGCTGGCTCCAAATATGCTCTCCAGTCATAGCATTTTTATATGCTCTAATATGTAGTCCTAGGGTAATAACATTCAGGAATCTGACTTTGGTGCTACTTTTGTACCACTCTTAGACATCGTACCCAATTGGTATGTCCTTGACATTGGGGATCATCAGTTATCCATGTATTGGATTGCTTGTAAGACTTCATATACGAAGTATTATGCTGATAAATTGACAAACATCTTTGAGGAGTTGTGAAAGTTGAACTTATAAAGGAATGAGGAAAAGAGATGATTATGTTAAGTGTTTTTGTTTCCGATAATAGTTCAATTTTCTAACATTTTCAAGCTTAGGAATGCCTGTAAACTTATTCTCTTTTCATGTTTGATGATTGCCATTAAGCCAGTTGGGGCTGGATACCAGACTTGTATTTATTATTCGTAAGTGGATACCCAGACATGTATTTATTATTCGTAAGTGGTTAAATGAAGTGATATGATCAACATAAATTACCGTACATTCAGGATGTATAGTTCTATATTTTCCTACTCAACATGGCTGTATATTATTAGGATCTTTGCTATATTTTCCTACCTTTGTCTTTCTCAGGTTGCCCAGTCACGATATGAGCAAGTAGAGAAGCTACTGACTGGGCAAACGGTGCCACCATTGCCTAATCAACAGCTTAATGAAGTATTGCCGCCGCCGCCACCGCCACCGCCACCGCCACCATCTTTCTTCTCTGAAGTTCCACCCCCGCCCGATTACCCTCCTGAATCTCCCACTCCAGATATGGCACTATCCAGCCCTATCAACTACACCCAGCAGCATCGACAAGTTTCTTACGTTGACGCCACCTCCCTTCACACTACCAACGAAGAGCACCGAAAGACATCTGCTGCTGAGGTGGCAGTGAAGCTTACAGCATCAACCTCCTCAGCCCAGATGCTCAGCTACGTTCTCTCCTCGTTATCCTCCAATGGTGTCATTGGCCAATCGATGAAAGAAGACCATCCGTCTGATGGTAAGAGGCCTAGGCTAAACAATGGTGGCCTGAGCAGTGTGCCTTGTTACATGGTCCAGCCTCAGCAGCCTCCACCACCGTCCTTCCCGTGTCCTGACTCATTCCAGCTGCTGCAACTATCACTGCCACCCTCAATCTCACCTATCCCTCCCCCACTGCCAACATCTACACCGGCATCCCCCCAGTTTGGTCAGACAGCTGGATCCATGACAAGCCTTCCCTATGCCTATGGGTCGCCATTGCCTCCCTATACAGTGGTGGGGATGCCTCCGTATCCGGGGCTGCCAAATCCTTACACTTTTCAGGGATCTGATAACAGTGCTCTTTTTGGTCAGCAGCCGCTGATGGCAGCGCCACCATCAACGCCGCGACAATAAGAGGTTGACAGACCATTTTGATTGGATAATTTGAGAGATTTTAGGCCTGACTTGTTGTAAACTATGCCTCCAGGAATGAGTTCCCTGGTCGATATATACATAAAATACCTCATGTTAGTTACTTCAAGCAAAGAGAATGAACATTATACATTCCTGTAAATTATGTGACTAGATCAGGACATGACCGCAATCTCAACTGAAATATTAGACATCGGTTTAGTTTAGTCTTTTTTTGTTATTTTAAGTGAAAATGGGTTTTGGACAATTATGTTGTTTGGCTGTTTTAAATCTTTAGATATGTTTTTTGATCTCGAGTTTCATTTGGCTAATGAGATAAATACTTTTTGATCATTTCTTCTGCTGTTTGAGATATGTTGAATTGAATTAGAGAAACCTGCAGCATGCAGGTTTATAATCAATACATGTTATTGCAATTGCTTGTAGAGCCTTACAAATTTTTTTTTTTTTTTTCTCTTCAGAGCTCTTGCTGGCTCTTGTTATTTTTAGAAATCACAAAACTTTTTTAGAAATCACAAACTTTTTTTGTTATTGCTTTCATACTGTTTTTCTGAAGCACTTATTCTCGCAATAACATGGCAAGTCCATCCATCTCAATCAAAGGTGGAACTAAGTCTAGGATGACTGATACAATTTGCACAAGCGATCAAATATCGAGCAAGTTAGGATTACAATGATACAGGTTGCACAAGCAGCTTGTGCTAGATGATACTCAGATTGGACTTCCAGAGGTTGGAGTGACGTCCGTACCTAATGAGCAATGACACGTTGTGCACAAACATGCCAAAAATGAGGGTTATTTAGTTTTAGGGTCTTGTATGATATTGAAAATTTACGTCTACTTCTATATATTGTCCATGAAACACATCTGTCTTAAAAGTTATCAGAGAGAACTCGAATGCTGCTTGAAATACAATGGCTGGTCTCAAGTGGCATAACTCAGATGCTGCGAGAAATATGACTTGTTCAGGAGACACATCTGTCTTAAAAGTTTGAAATAGATACATTCACCCTTTACATTCACCCTTTCTTTATAAATTCTATAAAACAAGTAGGTGGTCAGCGTTATAAGTTTCTATAAAAAAATATAGACTTTGGGGATTGTCCGTGTAATTAGTTTCAAAGTATGGATAGTTTTTATAATAAGCGTAAAACATAGGGGTAGTTAATGTAATTTTTCCAATTAGAAATAAATGCACTGACCCCGCTAAAAGTTATCATATACTCTAGACAAATTTGAATTGGAGTTACCTTTTATTCGAAACATCATTTGTTGGAGTCAAATAATTTATTTTTGAGAAATTGAGTTGCACCCCACTTTCTTTATCATAATTCAAGGTGCACCCCACTGAATTACCATAATGCATAACATCCCCTACTTCTGAAAGAAATCGTCTACCAACGGTCAACACCTTTAACTAAATGTTTATGGCCAAAATACCCTCACTTCTCCATACCCCTTTTTCTTTCCTCCCCATTGCGCTGCCCCCATCCATCTCCGTCGTGATGCCCCCGCTCCCCCGTGCTGCCTCCGCACCCCGTCGTGCTGCCTTCCCCCCCCGCCGTGACGCACCATCACGCCACATTGCCTCTCCCCCCCCGCCGCGCTGTCGCATCTCGCCACACTGCCTCTCCCACGCCGCGCTATCCCTTGTCACTACTTCCTGCCCAACTGCGTGCCCCTCCCCTCTGCTGGTTGCTTCTGCTGTGCGCCCCCTCTAGTGTCGGCACCGGAGAAAGAGGGGGGGGGGGGTGCCCGATAAAGATGAGGGGGAGGAGAGAAAAGGGGCATGAGCGGGGGGCAACAATGGTCGCAGGGAAGATGATGACAACATGGGTATTTCGGTCCTCAATGTTTGGTTAAAGGTGTTGACCGTCGGCCATAGACCTTTTTCGTCAAAAGTGGGATGTTTCGTAAATATGGTATTTCAGTGGGCTGCACTTTAAATTATGGTAAAGAAAGTAGTGTGCAACTCAAACTTTCTATTTTTTTTGTTTAGTAGATGTTTGGTCAAAAGTGTCACTTGTTTAGGGGTTCAAATATGCAAGCCTTTTTGAGAAAATGTCTATGTTCCGTACTATAATTTAAATAAGACTTGGACATCAGTGTCACCCTCCCGATTCCGTACAATCGATAGTCATCCGCTGGACGTGATGTCGTGCAAGCCTAAGTTGAGCTTCCACAAGGCAATATATAAGGTTATTCGAAACACAACAACAAACAGAGTATGTAGAGAAATTGAACACTTGCAAAGAAGGAAAATTTTCTTTATTGATAATAAAACATCAATTACAAGACTCAGTTATAGGTTGTTGTGCAGGCTTACAAACTGACTCAGCATGAACGCTGATGAGATAGTCGTTCCATACATTACACCCCTTTATACAACTAAAACATCCAAAACTCCTTGGATCGGGGAGAGAGGAGTCATTTCAGTTGTACTAGTGCGGGGTCTTCAAAAGTTGAGCAAGCCTTCGCGCTGAAGCAAGACTTCAAAAGATTCAGGCGTCGCCTTCAGTTGTCCGGCACGCCTCCCTGGGACGCAACACCTATGGAGAGCCAGGATCTGTACATTGCCGTGTACTGGTGAGTGACTAATTAAAATTCTACGCCTCTCATTTATGGTTCAAGAATTTATGTGAAGCATGTGGTATTTTTTAGGGATCTTTCTAGCCATCATAATCAATTTCATATAAACATAAGTTGAGGCAAAACATGCTAGAACTACGTTAAATCTTACCCATGTCACAGTCTGTCACTGCAGTATAAAGCTTACCATGTTCCTTCCCTGTCAAACCAAATATCATTAACTAAAATAGTGTGTATACGTGAAGGTCACTGACACCACAAGCCATCCCGGACTATAGCTTGGTTTAGACAGCAACCCTTTCAGCGCGGGTAGTGAGCCCCGCTGAAAGCTCCCGAATAACCCGTTCTAGTAACCAACACATCTATCTTGCTTTCCTCCAAGGTCGAATCGGTCCCGTGGCCTCGGATTTCCATTCGAGGAAGCCAAACCTGTGCACAAGTTGTCCATAACCATACAAGATTTAAACTAGTTACTTAAGCATGGTCTATAAATTTATAAGAAACTTAACCATTTTCAACGTGTCTCGCCTTGTCATTGCAACACTTAGTCATTGATTCAATCTTTTCATAACACAATTATATATAGCAGGCATAATAAAATTAAACATATACCATTCTCATAATTTGTAGTTGTATAGCAGTCCTACTATAAATAAGCATGTGACAGAGTTAGTGTCTTATCATCTATATTTGATATAACAAATTATTGATAGCATTGATTGATTGAAGAACAAGAGGGTCAAGGGGAGAAAGGTCAAGCTACTTATCGTTGATTGAATGAGATAGGAGAAATGAGTCTTCTAAACTGTGCGTACGCCTACGCGATCACCTGAAATCGCATACGCAAAGGATTACTACTCTATCGTTTCTTCAGAATTTGATATAAAGTGTGAAGTTCAAAGAACGCAAGTAATGAAATCCATCGAAAATATTCTCGAAAACGCGTTCAACAAAACCAATACGAAAAGTGAAGTGCGACATCGAAAACTAGAAGCAGTGGGAGGTCTCTCGTAGCTCAGCTGCAGAGTTCTTTCTCGAGGCACAACCCGCTGAATATGGGACTTGATTCCGAAGAAACCAATCCATAACGAAGAAATGATCTTGATTCACTCTGTTCTGATCAATCTATACTGACCGTGTTTTTTAACTGCGCCCCTTGTGAACGAGGGACAAGGGACGATGTTTGGGGCATGGCACTACATTATAACCAACTAAGAAAAAGTTTTGTCCCTAAAACTTAAAAATAGAACCTACCGCTAAGAAAATAATGAAGACAACTTTTCCTATCTCGGACTCAAGTTCCCAGGTCGACTCCTCGACCGTAGGATTCTTCTAGAGCACGCAAACGAGAGGAATCACATAATTCCAAAGTAATTTGTCCTTGTGCTCTAAGATCTGAATGAGCTCTTCCATAAATGACAAGTCTGCCTTCAGATCCAGCTGACCAAAATCTACCATTTGGCTCGGGTTGTGCACATACTTTCATAGTTATGAAACATGGAAGATATCATGCACGTCCGATAATGCTGGCGGCAATACAATTTGGTCTACTAGGGCGACTCGCTTGAGAATTTCGAAGGGACCAACAAATCTCGGACTCAGCTTGACCTTTTCTCAAACTTGGTGACTCCTCGCATAGGCGTTACCTTCAGAAACATATCGTCGCCTTCCACAAATTCTAGAGGTCTTCGATGGGTGTCGACGTAGCTCTTTTGTCGATTTTGCAAAACTTCCAATCTTTTTTGAATCAGTCAGACTTTCTGCACAGTCTGCTTTACCATATCCAGGCCAAGAAACTGTCGTTCTTCGACTTCATCCCCTCAAATGGGTGATCTGTACTTCCACCTATATGATACTTCATACGGTGCCATCTCAACGCTGGACTGATAGCTATTGTTGTATACAAATTCCAATAGCGGTAGATGAACGTCCCAGCTTGACTTCAAGTCTACTGTGTAGAGCCTTAGTATGTCTTGAGAATCTGATTTACTCATTTTGTTTAGCCTTCAGTTTGAGGATGATAAGCTGTACTGAATTTCAACTTAGTCCCCATAGCCGATTGAAGGCTACTCTAGAAATGAGACAATAATCGTCCATCCCGGTCTGAGACGATGGATACTGGAACTTCGTACAACCGTACTATTTCATCAAGGTAGATCTGAGCAAGACGATCGACGCTCCAAGTGACTTTGATGGCAATGAAGTGAACTGACTTGGTTAATCGATCGACGACGAACCATATGGCATCGTTCTCCTGTGGCATCTTTGGCAGGCCAATAATAAAGTCCATCTTGATGTGCTCCCACTTCTATTCTGGAATGATGAGGTTATGCATCTTCCCATCCTGCCTCTGGTGTTCGTCTTTTACCTTTTGTCAGGCCATGCATTGCGACACAAAGAGTGCTACATCCTTCTTCATGTCGTGCCACCAACTTGAGGTATATGTTGTCCTTCTTTAGCTCTCACATCTTCTTCAGGTATATGTTGTCATTCTGGACGAACTTGATCTTTTCTAACAAATTTGGGTCTATATGTAGTTGAGCCACTTGCACTCCTACGAATCGGACCCAGAGTTTGATGCCCATTTCATACAAGTTGCACAATAATCGGTCATCAATGGATAGCCATGCCACGTACTTTCGACTCAGCGTATCTGCTACGATATTGCCCTTTTCTGGCATATAGTCGATCGCCAAGTCATAATCCTTGATCATCTCCAACCATCGCCTCTGTTGCAAGTTCAGCTCCTTCTGGGTGAAAAGATACATGAGGCACTTGTGATCTGTATAAATCTTGCAAGCCACACCATAGAGATAGTGTCGTCATAATTTTAACACGAACACAATCGTCGCTAACTCCAAGTCGTGCGTCGAGTAGTTTTTCTTGTCTGGCTTCAACTGTCTTGAAGCAAAGTATATCACTTTATCCTATTGCATGAGAACACACCTTAAGCCATTACCTAAAGCATTACTGAATATTGAAATCCTTCTGCTCCATCCGAAAGTGCAAGTATCGGGGCCGAGACAAGCCACCGCTTGAGCTCCTGGAAGCAAGCTTCATAGTCGTCTGACCACTCGAATGCGACTCCCTTTTGAGTGAGACGAGTCAAAGGCAATGCGATCCATGAAAAGTCTTTCATGAACCGTCTATAGTATCCTGCCAAGTCCAGGAAACTTTGAATCTCACTAGCTGACGTGGGTCACTTCCAATCAATAACGGCTTTAACTTTCTTCGGGTCGACTGGTATGCCTTCTGCAGAAATGACATGCCCCAGGAATGATATGCTACTCAGCCAGAATTCGCACTGCTCAGCTTCGTATACAACTGGTTGTCACGAAGGGTTTGGAGTACGGTCCGTAAGTACTTTACATGTTTCGCTCTGCTCTTCGAGTAAACAAGAATGTCATCAATGAAGACTACTATAAAGTTGTCGAGAAATGGTTGAAACATCCGATTAATTAAATCTATGAAGGCAGCAGGGACATTTGTTAAGTTGAATGACATCACCAGGAACTCACAGTAGTAGTAAAGCGTGTGAATGGCTAACTTTGGCACATCATCTGGCTTGATCTTGAGCTGATAATAACCCGAACGAAGATTAATTTCAAAAAACATTGAAGCGCCTTGTAGCTGATCAAATATGTCATCGATCCTGGGTAATGGGTACTTGTTCTGGACGGTGGCCTTATTCAGTTTCCAGTAGTCTATGCATAAGCTCATTGAGACATCTTTTTTCTTTACGGACAATACATGTGCTCCCCATTACGAGATGCTAGGTCAAATGAATCCCCGGTCGAGTAATTCTTGCAGCTGGACCTTCAGATCCTTCAATTCCGCAAGGGTCATTCGGTACGGGGCTTTGGAAATTGGCCAAGTATCGAGAAAGGTGTCAATGGTAAACTCGATTTCTTGATCGGGTGGCATGCCAGGTAGCTCGTCTAGAAATCATTAGAGAATTCTACTACAACATTAGTTTGACCTGCATTTGTACCATCATATTGTGTCTTGAACAGATGCCATGTATCCTTCGCAGTCGGAATGCAGCATCTGTCGAATAGACATCGCCGAAATCACCATGCAGACCGTTGACGCTTGACCATATGAGTAGCAATATTCAGTTTATCAAGGTAGTCGGATCACGATTTTTCTATTCTGCGCAGTAGATGGTGGCCGAGCAAGCACCGAGCCAATCCATTCTCAAAATAATGTCGTAGCCCTGGATGTCCAGAACTATCACATCAAGAGATAATTTCCTACCCCCAATGTAAATACAGCCATCCCTACAGACCGGGTGTGCATGCAATTGCATGCCCGATAGGGTAATAACACTAAGGTCAAGTCCTAGCAGTGTCATAGGGAATTTGTGTTCCTTTACAAAATTTGCCGATATGAAACTATGTGTAGCACCTGAATCAAACAATACACGAGCATGTATATTTTTGAAAAGTAATATACCTGTCACCACTGTATCCGAGGCGAACGCCTAGTCTCGAGTCATGGCGTAGATGCATCCTGGATATTGGGACGACGGACTTGGCCATTTTGTTGTGTAGCTTGGAGAGCTCATGGGGCTTGTCCATGGTTCTGTTGATTTTGTTGCGATGGAGTGTTTTGATTCAGTTTTTTGGAATAGCAGTCTTGAGTGAGGTGACCCTTTTTCCACAAAAGAAGCATCCCCCGTCCAAGACATGATAGTCGTTGGCCTGGTGTCTGAAATGGTTGCACTTGGTGAAACGAGGTCCCATGTTTTGCCCTTGATAGTTGCTATTGTTTGGATGCTTTGGAGCATTGTTGCCTCCCGCATAGCTAGGGTGCTTGTGATGGAAATTATGCACATACCGGTAGCGGTTGGAGGATACTGGGCTCTGTTAGCCCAATGATTACATCGTATTTTTGAATATGACTAATCAATTAAGTTTAACATAATGATGTCACTAATATTCATATACTCACTATCATGTTGCTACTTAAACTTAGCATTGTCCTAATTGTCCTATATCATATTGCCATGCTTGTATCATACTGTAACATATTTTGCTCGTCTAACATGTATTTGTAGACATGCAGTAAGCATGATCAAACATGATCAAACCAGGACATAGGCAATGAAAAATTAATGATGGACCAAAGATGGCATCATACAAAAAGATTTCTCTGAACCTCTTAGCAACCTATCCGGGGCCTCGCATCGGAGGTTCCGCTGTCCAGTCAGCGGACAGGGGTCGAGGGGGCAGTGCCTCCCGTCGGGGGTTCGGGGGCGAAGCCCCCGAAAGGTATTCAGATTTCTAGATCTGCTTATCTTTGGACGACTGCTGTCAAGAAAAAAGACGTCTTCAGGTCTGTTCAAATATCAGAAGAAAGACGTCATCAAAGGACTTTTGGTTTTCCTATTTGTTCCAAGTCTGTAATCTTCAATTTATTGAGTCTAGGAGAATGTGTACGTTGAGTTGCACTGTGTCATCTCAACCCCTAGACATATCTCTCCAAGCTCTACCATACAAATAGACCAATTCCTGAACCAAACCAAACCACCATAGCCCATTGAGAACTTCTGTCCCAAGGAAGATAGAGTTCGGGCCGAACTCTGCCCCCTGATTTTTAGCACCCTAATTTTTAGGGCCTGCTTGATACAAGTTGTCCAACGTTCAAAAATTTGAATTCTTGGGACAGAATTCGGGCCGAACTCTGCCTCCCCAGAGTAGTATAAATAGAGCTTGAATTCTCTCATTTCAAATTATCTCTTACCTTCAAATATTCAAGCCTTCTAAGCTCTACTACTCCAAGCCTCATTCTTCCATATCTCCTAAGCTACAACTCTCTTTAGCCCAAGGTGCTCAGTGCAATATCAGCTAGAAGTTGTCTGCAAGATTGAAAGAAAAGTTACTTGGACAATTCCAAGTTTCGCCATCTGCGAATCTGTAAGAAGTTGACATGCTCTTCTGAGTAAAGGCACATGGTTGTATGCTATTTCACAAATAGTGGATTTCAATCCTAAGCTAGAGTTCTCGGCCTGGACTAGTCCTCCACGAGGGAAACCATGTTAAAATTGCCGTATTTGCGTATGCTCTCCTGATCTCTATTTATTTCTATATTTATCTATGATTACTTAATCTCTTGATAGTTGATTTCTGGACTTGATATATAGTTGTATTTTTAATTGGTTATTATCGACACAAACTCTATTCAACCCTCTCTAGAGTTGCCTACACGTTACTTCAATTGGTATCAGAGCAAGGACTCTATTGTTAGGCTTAACATCCTTAGAGTAGATCCTTGTTTATTTGTGTATGGCATCGTATTTCTCCTCCTCAGATAAAGAAGGTTTTACTTCTAGTAGCATGGACAATCATGTTTCTTCTAAATACAAGAAATGCTCTAAGTGGAAAGCTATGGCTAAACAATCCTTAGAGATTCTTAAGGACTTTCATTCTACAAATGAAGAACTTTCATAAAAGGTCATTCATTTAGAAGAATCTAAAAACTTTTTGAGAAATGAAAACAATGATTTGTTATCTAGACTTGACTCTCAAAACTCATCTTGTGTTTCTTTAAATAGTTTGAATGATTCTTTAATTTTGAAAATCAAATCTCTTTCCTCATCAATAGAAGATCTTAAGAAGCAAGCACATGAGCTAAATCATTTGCATGATTCTTCTATTGACACTTTAAAGAAACAAAAGAGTTATTTGTATTTACCCCCCAATTGCTAATCACATTTCTAATTCCCCCCCAATTTTATTTTAATTAGTGTAACCACCCCAATCCTATGGTAAAGTGCAAACAAACCCTCTTTAGATTTTTGTTTTTGCATTTGAAGACCTTTTGTTTTAAAAAATCCCATATTTTAATTTTTGTTCAGTTTACACCCCTGCCGTTAAAAGCCGTTAAAATACGTCTAAAAATATGATTTTACCCCTCCCCCCACTCTCCCCCCTCTCTCTCCTGTGGTGGGGGGCTTGTCAAGCGGGGCCGACCAGAGGAGAGGGGAGGGTGGCCGGCCAGCGGAGGGAGGAGGGGACTGGTCGAGCTAGGGGTGAGCATTCGATTAATTCGGTTCAAACCGAACCGAAAACCGAATTGAACCGAAAATCGAATAAGCAAAACTGAAACCGAACAGAATTGCCCCATAACCGAATCAAACCGAACCGAATTAAATTGGTTCGATTTTCGGTTTATTCGGTTTATTCATTTTTTTGGTTTATTTGCACATTTTTGTTAATATATATAGTACTTAAATATACCTAAATTTATTTAGTATATATCTGTAGTATATACATATATACATATATATATATTTTATATATATATATATATATATATATATATATATATATATATATATATATATATATATATATATATATATATATATATTTGTTTTCGGTTTTGGACCGAAATCGAAATCGAATAAAAAAATTAGTATTTTCAAAACCAAAACCGAATCGATTTTTTTTTAAATCGAACCGAATCTCTTGTTCGGTTCGGTTTGATTTTCGGTCCAAAACCGAATAATGCTCACCCCTAGGTCGAGCATGGCCGGCCAGCGGAGGGAGGAGGGGGATTGGGGGGGCTGGCCAGCGGAGGGAGGAGAGGGCAGGTCGAGGGGGCCGGCCAGCGGAGGGAGGAGGGGGGGTCTAGGGGGACCGAATAAGAAAAAATCGAACCAAACTGAACCGATATTCGATTCAGTTTAAAAAATATTCGGTTCGATTTCGATTTTGAAAATACTAAATTTTCTTATTCGGTTTCGGGTTTCGGTTTCGGTCCAAAACCTAAAACAGAATAAGAAAATTTAGTTTATATATATATATATATATATATATATATATACACTAAATATATTTAGGTATATTAAGTACTATATATATTAACAAAAAAGTGCAAATAAACCAAAAAATTGAATAAACCGAAAATCGAACCGATTTAATTCGGTTCAGTTTGATTCAGTTATGTGCCAATTCGGCTCGATTTTGGTTTTACTTATTCGATTTTCGGTTCAATTCAGTTTTCGGTTCGATTTGAACCGAATTAACCGAATGCTCACCCCTAGCTCGACCCGTCCCCTCCTCCCTCCGCTGGCCGGCTACCCTCCTCTCTCCTCTGGTCGCCCCCGCTTGACAAGCCCCCGCTATCGGAGAGAGAAGGGGGAGAGTGTGGGGGAGGGGGGAGGGGTAAAATCATATTTTTAGACGTATTTTAACTACTGTTAACGGTTGTTAACGACATGGGTACAAACTGAACAAAAATAAAAATGTAAATTTTTTTTTAAACAAGGGGTCTTCAAATGCAAAAACACAAATCTAAGGAGGGTTTCTTTGCACTTTATTCGAAGATTGGGGGGGGGGGGTAATAATAATAAAAATAAAATTGGGGGGGGGGAGTAGAGATATGATTAACAATTGGGGGGGGTAAATACAAATAACTCGAAACAAAATAATGATTTTATTTCTAGAATTGCTTTATTTAAAAAAAAGAATTATGTCACATGTTCATAATCATGCTCATTCCGATACATGTGCACACACTAGTATTAGGTGCTTCGATTGCTCTTGTACTGGACACATAAGTGTAACTTGTCCTATTCGTAGGAGTTTTTCTACCAATTCTAGAGTAAATAGTATATGGGTCCCTAAAGGTAACAAATGTGGATCCAAGTTTATTTGGATACCAAAGTCTTCGCCTAATGTTGTGGGTGGAGCTACTTATATCGGGACATAGCACCGAAGAGCGTGTTGGTGGTTGCAAAGCTCAAAGGTCATCTTCCAAGCAATTGCACCAACACAAGTGTGGCCACTAGAGCCACTTTGGTAACATGCTAAACGATTCTCTTTAAATGGTTTATATTTGTAGAATCTAGCATGTTTCTCTTGATGTCTTGCTACTAGCTCACATTGATATCCTTTAGTTGCTTGTTATATAAATCAATGTGAGATATAATACTAGCATGCTTAGTTAATTTTCTTATTATTACTTTTATCTAGCATGACTAGTTACTTAGCTTAAATGATTAGTTCACACTATGTAGTTTATCATTCATTTTTTTATTAGTGTGACACATTTATATATGCATGCTCATTATTCTTAATCTTTATTTATAAAGCATGCATATCACTCTAGTCCATAGGACCTCGATTTTGATTTGAGTTAATTTTAACTCTCCGTATATAAAAGTTTTGAGATAGTTACTTCTTGCCGATTTGTATTTAATATGTCATATTTATCTTAATCGGTATTTGTGAATATATGTGTTTAGCACAAGCTTCTTATCACTTGACAAGTATACACTTATACTTCCATTTTAACCTTGTGCTTACATAATATATTCATTATTGATTTTCAAGTTTTATTTTGATTAAACCTCTTATGAATCAATTATGTATTTGCCTAATAAAGTCTATTTATACGTGTTTTTGAATTTGTGATAGGTTTTCAAACATTCATTAAGGATACCTGACTATATTCATTAAATCTCCATTTACATGTAGATCATGTATTTCTTATATTGATATTTTTTTTGTATAAATAACTTTTTGTGGGCATATGTCACGACCCGCACCCGCTCTTCGGATACGAGACGTGTCCAAGCCAGCCTATGCCGCAGAGTCGGCGGTAGAATGCTGTCACGACCAAGATGCTCAAAATCACAAAATATATCATTTATTGCTCATTCACATTATTAAATCAAATCTACAAATTATTACAAGATTTACATTTAATGAAAAGTACAAAGTTCTTACAAGCAAGGAAAATGATATCACTTTTATCTAATTTCTAGGTTTTGGTCTGCAAGTATACCCGTATCTCCCAATGCTAAGTGAAGCCACAGCTAACCTGAAAAATGTTAATTTTCAGTCAGGAATGGAACGAGTACATTCTCACAACAGTTTCAATAAATGACAAAATCTATAAATCTGTAAATAACAATGAAATACACGACGAAAAGATAAGTATAGAATCATGGTAAAAACTGAGCATGGTGTCACGACCCGCTACCCAAATTGTTGGGCCAGGCCGAGTCATGTGCAGCCTACGTTGGATATAAAACGTAGTAAGATGTTCTAAAGACAAACAGGATAAGACTAAATGTGCTAACAGTTCTATAAGTGAATAAAAGTCATAAATGCTCCAAACACAAAAGTCGTATCATATAGTAAAATGTCCAAAGTACAAGTCTGAAATGTAAAACTGGATACATGTCCAGTTACAAAATATGTAGCCTAATACATGACTACTCTCAAAAGTCTAAAGCAAAAAGATAACTAGGCGAGGTTCCCCGCGGGAACATCCTCGTAAAGCAAAGTCGGGTCCTCGGCAGTAACTCCATAATATGTGTCGCAGAGTAACTCCTCCTCAGTAAGGACACCTACAACGTTATCCTGTCATGACGGGAGCAAGTACTGATTCTAGCAAACTAAATATACGAAGCATGAACAAGAATATAATAAACTGGAATCATGGCATATCATGGTTTAATTGGTTATTTTATAAATAACCACATGTAGTTTAAAAGTTTAAAACTGTAGCATGTACGTGAATCGGTCAATAGGTGAACAGGATGTACTGTGGTACATATCAAGTTTTCTGGTATGCACATACGTGCACGAACGGCATCGGTGTATATCCATACACAAACGCGATATCAGAACATACGGTAAGGTCACATATAGAATGTCACCGAGCACGGTAAATACATACGGAGAAGGGGGTCATGTTCACGTACAATACTAACAGTTTCCCCTTAACCCGTTATTTAAACATGTGAGAGATATGAGATACTGTATAAACATGGTGGAGACTAAAAGTAATACAACATATAAAGTTCTAACTTGCTACCCTAAGGATCAGCATTTAACATGGTGGGTAAATCACAGTTTATTGTTATAGCAGTATGTAAAATTTGTAGAAAGTACTTGCCTCTAGCAAAGCAAAGCAAAACAAGCTGCGATAAAAGTGCTATGGATGTCCGGTAACTCGTCACTGTAGAAATAAATGCAATAACTTAGTTTTTACACTAAGCTAAAACGCTAAGACATTAATTGGTGAAACACGACTTGTGACTGGGCACCTAGCCAAAATGATGATTTTAGCATAGGAGACCAATGTGGGGTGACACACTACTTTAACTAACCTCCTAGGGTCTTTACACTAGTGAGGGGTGAGGTTCAATACGGCTAAACTCAAAATAATACAAAAAGTTACAAGTCGTAATTAATCAATAAATAAATCAAATGATCATTGTGTTTTAACAATCTTTGAGATAGACAAAAAGCTTAATTTTACATAAAATAAAGTACCAAAAAGATCCTTGTTAATTATAGAAATTTATTATAATTTTCCTGGAATTTATTAACTAGTACAAGTATTTTACAAAAATCAGTTTTCCTAAGTATACGAAAAATGAGTAACGACTCGGGAATGGGTAACGACTGCAACAAACCAGCTGGCCTCTGGCGCTCTACCTTGACCTGCTGGCAAATTAGGTATCTCGAGATGAAACGTGATACATCCCTCTTCATCCCGTGCCACCAAAGATGTTTTTGCAAGTCACGGTACATCTTGTTAGCACCAGGGTGAATATAATATCTCGATCGGTGCGCCTCCTGCAAGACTGCCTCTACCAGCTCTCCCTTCGGTACGCACAATCGGCTGCCATGCCTCAAGGATCCATCCTCTGCTATAGTGAAGTCATCCATCAATCCAGCTAACGCCTGGGCTCGAAGTCTGCGAAGGCTCTCATCTGTAGGCTGTGCCTCCCGGATCTGCTCCATCAAACCTGACTGAATGTCAAACGCCATCATCTGTATCACTGATCCTGGCCGAACTAACTCGATACCGAGCTTCTCCAGATCCTCCTGCAAATGCCGATCAATCATCAGGTACCATGCCATCGGATGCCTGCTCAGCGCATCCGCCACCACATTTGCCTTTCCAGGGTGATACTGTAAATCGATGTCGAAGTCTTTCATCAACTCCAACCATCGTCTTTGCCTCATGTTCAGCTCTTTCTGCGTGAACACATACTTTAAGCTTTTATGGTCAGTAAAGATTTCCACACGCTCTCCGTATAAGTAATATTTCCATAACTTGAGTGCAAAGATCACCGCAGCTAACTCTAGGTCATGGGTAGGATAATTCCTCTCATGAGTCCGCAATTGCCTAGATGCATAAGCAATCACTTTCCTATGCTGCTGTAGGACACATCCTAGCCCCTTCCCAGAAGCATCACTGTATATGGTGTATCACGACCCGTACCCGTTTTTTTTTAAACGGATACGAGACGTGTCCAAGCCAGCCTACGTCGCAGTGTCGGCGGTAGAACGCTGTCACGGCCATGAAGATCAAAATCACAAATAATACTCATTCACAAAATTAATTTAATTTACAAAGAGCACAAGTTTTACCTTTGCAGAAAATATAAACTTGTACAAATGTTGAATGACTATAACCCGACTTTCTAGCTAGTCTCTAGGCCTTTGTCTGCAAGTATTCCCGTCACTCCCCAAGCTAAGTGAATCTACGGCAAACCTGAAAATATTGGTTTCCAGTCAGGAATGGAACGAGCACAATTCACTGAATGCAATTTCAAATAAAGAAGATGACTATAAAACAAAGGTTAGACATCAATTATGAGTTTTGAAAATAAATAGAAAATACAAAAAATCAATAGTAATTAAATAGACACAACAGACTTTCTCCAACTGCTAGAAGTACCTTTGATATGTGATCGGTCTCGGGACAATTATGCGACACTGTCTACACTGTCTAAAGTTACACTGTCTACACTGTCTAAGTTACACTGTCTACACTGTCTAAGTTACACTGTCTACATTGTATAAAGCTACACTGTCTACAGAAAATATTGCAATAAAGAAACACTGTCTACAAAATAATAATCACGATCTACACAATTTAAATACAGTAATAATCATGGTCTACACTGTCTACTTTGCAATAAATAAATCACTGTCTATACTGTCTACAAGAAATAAATAGATCACTGTCTACACTGTCTACAAGAAATAATGAATCACTGTCTACACTGTCTAAGGTCAGATCACACATCGTTGGTACTTCCCATTCCCGACTCAACAATTTTAATAGAAAATAATCACATAACCAATGGCCAATCAATAAAATATAGTGAAAATCAATATCGAAATGCAGACAATAAACTGTACTCGCCTGTGGTCCTGTGCTGGTGAAACCGATGATCCAAATCACTCAAAATACCACAATAGTCAAAACCCGTACAACAGTCCCCGAAAGCTGAAATAGACAATACCAATGATCTCAGAATAGTCCAATTAGCTAGGATTGCCTGTCCTTAAGTCCAATTCTGGACACAGGGACAAAATGGTAATTTCGGGCCAAAACGGTGTCCTCCGTTGGACCCGCTTTGCACCGAAAAGCGTGCCAGAGACAACGGTCTCTAAAGTCGTCAAACTACATGTCTACGGATTCAGTTTTCCGATACGAACCCAACCGTATGTCCAAAGTTGGATTCCGTCGGGCCGTGCACAAAATCACCCGTTGAGTGGGACCGTGGGGCTCGCAAAACGACAATTTTATCAATGGTCTCAGAATCGGGCCAAACTTGGCATGCAGGACCAGAAAAATGATACGGTCATGTTGGCGCAATTTTCGTCTCGATCTGACGAACGTGCATAAAGTAATTGAGAAATTTGCAACGTGCACGATACGGTGAATTTCGACGGATACGCATCAAATTCGTCGCGCACACGCGACCAATTTGAATTCCGTCAAAGCCCACACGACCACAAAGCCGTTTTCGATCCTTTCGGTACCCGACCACGTCGTCCGGATTGGCGTGACGCACGTCGTGTGGAGCGATATCAATGTTTTTAAAACAGATTTTTCCCGAACTTTGAAGTTAATTTAACAACAATATAATTGATGAAAAATAAATCTATAAACAGGGTTTCCATCTCGTATATGTTGTCAACAAATCTGTTCAAGCGGTTTCCGATGGTTCGCGTTATCCTAGTCGAGAATCGACCGCGAACTTAGGGTTTTAGTGCTGTTACTAACTTCTAAAAATCAGGTTTTTCCCCAATTTTGGGATTCGATTTCTTCGCGTACATCGCAAATCATCACGAACTACTTAAAGGGGGTTGTAGAGAGTAAGGTTGTGGTCGAACCTGTTTTGGTGGATCGGACAACCGTCCAATGACGAAGAAGAACCGTCGCCACGAAACTGGCTCGAAGCCCTGCTGCTACTGCTGCTCTTCCTCTGTTTTGCGCCTGTGCGCGCGGCCTGGGTTCTGGCGCGGCTCCCGGCCGCACGTGGTGGCGCGTCGACGGCGATTGGCCGCTCAGGTGTTCAGGGGCGTGGGTTAGGGTTCAAGTTGGACGCCGCTTCCTTCCTTCCTTCCTCGATCTCTCGTACTCGTATAAAACCGTATATTTAAAGCCTAAGGCCCTCGGTTCACAGGGGTCGGGGTTTCTCGGTTTGGGAATTAGTTTCCCATGGTGGCTGGGCTCTAGAATGGGCTGAGCTGATTGGCTGCTTTGGGTCGAGCATGGGGTCCGATTTCTCTTTCATGTTTTAGCAGTTTGGGATGTAATTTAAAACGAGAGACTATTCTGCTTCAACAGCTAAGAATGCACACAATTTTCTTTGCTAAACAATTGTCAGCTATCTCTATTATGCTGAAAATTGAGAACTTTCTGAAGTACCATTAATTTAAACCATCTAAGACTATCAGGAGGAAGAAGTGACCAAGATGAGAAAATAATGTGTGAACCTAGTTACCCAGGAAATATTTATCACCTTAGTATTTAATGCGTAAATTGATTGTACAGATTTCTTGGTTTGTGGTGTGTTTCTTGAGTGTGAATATAAAACCAGCAATATTCATGAGAATAATATTGAAGGATTCTGGTAATGAATCCATAATTCTACTGTATACTATTCAATTATCCTAATGTTAACAAGCATTGGCCCAAGTGGTCATCATGACTTTCACACACATAGACACAGAAACCAGGTTGGTGGTTCGAATCACCTAGGCGCACTTTAAATATTAAGGGCGATGAATCAAAATATTCAGGTAGCAGCTGACTGAGAGTTCAATCTGGAGAAACGGTCTACTCAGACGAGGATCATGGTACCGACGGTCAGCTCGAGTAGAGCGTTCGATGGAAATCCACCCAAACAATGAATCGAAAAATGTTGCATCTGACACCTTAATCAAGGATCGGTGTGGAGAGGACCCATACCAGGACATTTCAGAGATGATTTGATGTATAGAAAAACCTGAGCTTAAGCAAAACACTGGGATGTAGACTCACCATTTTAATAAAATAAATAATAATAATAGTATATTCTAATTTTTTTGGGAAGGGCAGCTACAAATCTACCCACCTTAAAATAATTTCGTCCTCGAAATTCCAATTCATAATTATTCCTTATATTTCAAGGGAACTACCATTACCTTAATCTTCTCGAATTTTAATCCCTCAAAACAGTTTATATCCTTCTCCTTGTCCATTTCGGTAACTACAAAAATATCGAGGACTTTTACCCACCTTTGGTCACACTACTACCTCAAGGCTGGGTCACTAAAATTTTGTAATCGTCCAACTAATTGCTATAATTGTTACCAATTGATATCTACTGAATATGGCACCTATAAACCTCTCAGATCTATCAAATAACCCAGAATCTAACATGCAACAAATTTACACAAGTAGCTAAGAAATATTGGTAAATTCTAATAAGTAAGACCATTCGTCACTCTACAATACGAAGGACAAGAAGATAGGGACAATAATCGAGAGCGATTATGAAGCTCCCAAAGCGGTAGAGGGCATCCAATGATGTAGACAGAAGGAGAGTTTATAAGCCATTGTCTTATTCACTAGATTGGGCTACTCTGTTCCAGTCACTTGCTAAATCGAAGAACTCTTCATTTCTTAGAGGGACTTGCAATTTGTGCAATACAAGAGTTTCGTTCTCAAAATTCCAAACAAGGTTCCCTAATAGAACGAAATTTGAGAAATCAAGATTGTGACCTTTCCGTGGTTATTTAAACACACGAGCAATTAATGTGAATGCAATACAATATTGTATCATGACTTCCAAGTAGATGGAATAAAGTTTACGAGTGGATCTCATTCTAAGGGGTAAAGATTACATAATCGGTACAGGGGCCGACTTCAATAGTTCAGTGCTATAGTCCAAAATTGGTGATATACATGGATAGGTTTTACAGGGTCTTAATGGGTTTCTTATTTGGATTTCAATCTATATTGACTGGACAAGATTCCAAAAACTATTTCTCCTAGGTTAAGGTAACCTAGACTAAGTTTCCACCCAAGGGGTTGAGCTAGTTGGGCAGTCGGATTGGTTAAATAGGTTCTGTAAGCCCTGTAGGTACGCCTTCCGTGACTTTTGTGTTTAGGTAGCCCGAGAAGACACAATTAAATGGCACACTAGTGACATGTGCGTAATGGGCTTCTAGTCGATCACAACCATATATTGGGTCGAAAGGTTCAGGTCGAGTTAGAGTCTCTAATTGCAGCCCAAAAATATACGATTATTAGGGTAAGGATTAAAGCTAGTCCCTTTGACCTGAAAGTCGTACTATATAAATAGAGTACAAGGGGACGAATTTGAGTGGGACATGATATGCCTAGATAAAGGTGGACTCGTCTGGATCTTGCATATGAAGTTTGTTGGAAGATAACAGCTGGTCTCGTGCTCTGAATATTAATGGCACGGCCGGGGGCACAAAATGATCTAAATGGAAAGTGGGACACATAGGGCACTAGTTATCATTCTAATAGAAATTATTCTAATCACTCGATAATCCTGGTATATCCTAAAAATTTTAGAAGACTTACGGTCTACCCACCTTAGAAGCTAGGACATGGTTTTAGGAATGGTGAGGTTTAGGAGGATTCCAAAGTCCAGATACTTACCTCGACTCTTGTTAAAGGAGAACAAGGCACGGCGTTACAGGATACCGTGGATATAGGTCATGTCAAGGATCGTTCCTCAATAAATAGAGAACGAGCGTGTACAACGACGCATGGTCGATAAAATAGAATGATCTATTCATCCATGGTTTACAAGAGTTATCGACGGGGTAACCAACTCTAAGGTAAAACATATGAAAAGATTTCTACAACTGAGTCGTAAATTTCTATTTGTGTCAACCTGCCAGGCTATCGTCACAAGAGTTGTAGTGATCGTGTATTGCTATTGACAACTGGTAGATCATAATATGACAGGGTATTTAAGCTATGGTATTGGCTAAGCTAGTGACTGTGGTATTCCAACACTAGTTAGGTCTTAATAATAAAATTTACATAACTAGAGTAATATTTGTTGGAAACCAATCTCGGAATGAGTGTCACGGTAAATGATTACCCTATTGTCTACTCATCTCATGTCTAATTGTGGGCTTCGGTCGAGGAAGGGTTGGTTCAAGGCTTAAGGGTTGCTAGTTAAGGCAAGCTTCCAGCAAATAATTAGAGACTCACAACATTGGGTTTCTTGAGAATAGATAGTCTCCTAGGTTAGCGTTCTGACTAAGGGTAAAACCCTAATCGTTCTCAAATTTAGATGGCTTGAAAGTCACGATAACAGTTTGGGGTCGAGAGAAGAACGAGTAACTCGATCATATGGCTGGCTGACGATAACTACCTTTGTGTATACAACTACCATAGCTCTGGGGATACGCGGTATCTCTCTACCAATTACGAGCTTCTGTCTTTCCGAACCAGTGAAAGACAAAAACCATAAAGAGTTCAAGAAAGATGTTACTGAATACAATCACGTGATTCAAGGGCGAACGTATAATTCAAGATGAATTGTCAAGCAACCGCAGATGAGACCCTAGATACCTGTATATCTCCATCCATGTAGTGTAATTAAACGAGGAGCGAAACAATTGCATCATGGTTGATCAGACCATGATACACTGATTCTGATTAGACAATAAGTTAGCGGGCGTCCCCACTAAACATATGCCTCGAATCAAGCTCGAGAACAGAGTAAGCTTGCAAAAACTAGGCTGTAATAGCAGCGTTGGTCAAGATAGTCAAGATTCCAGTACGCGAGATTTTTGAGAAGAGGAACAAGTAGTTCGAGTTTAGAGGGAATCAACTTCACCTGGTGTTCTTGCTTCTATAGACATCCCACTATCATCTTACCCTTAAGGCCTTGGTCGACTAATGGTTTATGGACTTCTGAATTCTATATTCTAGGTACCTATTAGTGTCAGTCAATTTCCTCATCAATAGATCACGAGGATAATACGGAGTGCTAGGTCGGGAGACATGCTACCAAACTTACAAACTTCTACTACTATTGGCTTTGTATCTTATGGGACATACATGGCACGGTCCTATCCTCTATAGTACCCTAACTTGTAATCACGTCTGAAATCATTTCACCGAGGATTATGCCTTGTCCGTATACTCGGGCGATGGTAAACTCTTGGTTCTGTGATTCAGATGTGATATGCTATCAGATACTCTACCTTATCCCGACATCCGGGTAACTATGATCAAAGAGGACCACTAGCCATAGCTTTAGGAATATTCTATAACCTATAATTTCCTTAAAATTTTCAACTCTAGGGTCGTGTCTCGCCAGTGCGCTGCTGGCTGCAGTGAGTCCATAGTCTCCATAATCCAAATAAATGGCGACAGTGCGCTGCTGTCCTGCCATTATGAGTCAACTAATATTCTTTGAACTATATCTGTAAAACTTTATGGGCTTCTATAGATTCAAACAAGTTGACTATGAAATAAAGCGTAAATATTTGTCCTATCAGTCACAACCCTTAAAATAAAGGATTGAACAGGAAGAAATAACTGAGGACAAAATAAATACAAACATCATAATGTCTATTCCATGCATATTCAAATATTGAGGAAAACTTTGAACCGAAACTAACTCGAGGTCCGTATGGGAATAACAATAATTAGAATTTATACGAAATATTAATTTCTAGGGCAAATAGAAACTAAATAGGCAGTTCGACTAAGATATGAGGATGATATCTAAGAGGCAAGAGAATGAATTGAATAATCTATCAAGGCTAGATCATTAATTCTATGAAGTCCTGCCTTACCAAGGGAATAATCTATCCAAATTAGATTACATCGTCATATCAAGAGATAATAATGTACCTATGGGGATCTGCTAACTATCAAAATTAATAACTCCTTATCTACATTGCATGGCCTAGACTACCCATCGGTAAATTTCTATAAGGGACTCCTAGTCCTAGTCATTCTCGTAAATTAAATTAATTTCTAATTCGTGAATGAGCATGTTCTAGTCGCAGGCTCGCAATAGTACAACTAACTAAAGTACTATCACGAGTTCGCATGATTTGCGAAGATCGACCTGCATGGGCCACCACAAAAACTTGTCACGACCCGCACCCATTTTTTTTTAAAACGGATACGAGACGTGTCCAAGCCAGCCTACGCCGCAGTGTCGGTGGTAGAACGCTGTCACGGCCATGAAGATCAAAATCACAAATAATACTCATTCACAAAATTAATTTAATTTATAAAGAGCACAAGTTTTACCTTTGCAGAAAATATAAACTTGTACAAATGTTGAATGACTATAACTCAACTTTCTAGCTAGTCTCTAGGCCTTTGTCTGTAAGTATTCCCGTCACTCCCCAAGCTAAGTGAATCCACGGCTAACCTGAAAATGTTGGTTTCCAGTCAGGAATGGAACGAGCACAATTCACTGAATACAATTTCAAATAAAGAAGATGACTATAAAATAAAGGTTAGACATCAATTATGAGTTTTGAAAATAAACAGGAAATACAGAAAACCAATAGTAATTAAATAGACACAACAGACTTTCTCCAACTGCTAGAAGTACCTTTGATATGTGATCGGTCTCGAAACAATTATGCGACACTGTCTACACTATCTAAGTTACACTGTCTACATTGTATAAAGCTACACTGTCTATAGAAAATATTGCAATAAAGAAACACTGTCTACAAAATAATAATCACGATCTACACAACTTAAATGCAGTAATAATCATGGTCTACACTGTCTACTTTGCAATAAATAAATCACTGTCTACACTGTCTACAAGAAATAAATAGATCACTATCTACACTGTCTACAAAAAATAATGAATCATTGTCTACACTGTCTACACTGTCTAAGGTTAGATCACACATCGTTGGTACTTCCCATTCCCGACTCAATAATTTTAATAGAAAATAATCACATAACCAATGGCCAATCAATAAAATATAGTGAAAATCAATATCGAAATGCAGACAATAAACTGTACTCGCCTGTGGTCCTGTGCTGGTGAAACCGATGATCCAAATCACTCAAAATACCACAATAGTCAAAACCCGTACAACAGTCCCCGAAAGCTGAAATAGACAATACCAATGATCTCAGAATAGTACAATTAGCTAGGATTGCCTGTCCTTAAGTCCAATTCTGGACACAGGGGCAAAATGGTAATTTCGGGCCAAAACGGTGTCCTCCGTTGGACCCGCTTTGCACCGAAAAGCGTGCCAGAGACAACGGTCTCTAAAGTCGTCAAACTACATGTCTACGGATTCAGTTTTCCGATACGAACCCAACCGTATGTCCAAAGTTGGATTCCGTCGGGCCGTGCACAAAATCACCCGTTGAGTGGGACCGTGGGGCTCGCAAAACGACGATTTTATCAATGGTCTCAGAATCGGGCCAAACTTGGCATACAGGACCAGAAAAATGATACGGTCATGTTGGCGTAATTTTCGTCTCGATCTGACGAACGTGCACAAAGTAATTGAGAAATTTGCAACGTGCACGATACGGTGAATTTCGACGGATACGCATCAAATTCGTCGCGCACACGCGACCAATTTGAATTCCGTCAAAGCCCACACGACCACAAAGCCGTTTTCGATCCTTTCGGTACCCGACCACGTCGTCCGGATTGGCGTGACGCACGTCGTGTGGAGCGATATCAATGTTTTTAAAACAGATTTTTCCCGAACTTTGAAGTTAATTTAACAACAATATAATTGATAAAAAATAAATCTATAAACAGGGTTTCCATCTCGTATATGTTGTCAACAAATCTGTTCAAGCGGTTTCCGATGGTTCGCGTTATCCTAGTCGAGAATCGACCGCGAACTTAGGGTTTTAGTGCTGTTACTAACTTCTAAAAATCAGGTTTTTCCCCGATTTTGGGATTCGATTTCTTCGCGTACATCGCGAATCATCACGAACTACTTAAAGGGGGTTGTAGAGAGTAAGGTTGTGGTCGAACCTATTTTGGTGGATCGGACAACCGCCCAATGACGAAGAAGAACCGTCGCCACGAAACTGGCTCGAAGCCCTGCTGCTACTGCTGCTCTTCCTCTGTTTTGTGCCTGTGCGCGCGGCCTGGGTTCTGGCGCGGCTCCCGGCCGCGCGTGGTGGCGCGTCGATGGCGATTGGCCGCTCAGGTGTTCAGGGGCGTGGGTTAGGGTTCAGGTTGGACGCCGCTTCCTTCCTTCCTCGATCTCTCGTACTCGTATAAAACCGTATATTTAAAGCCTAAGGCCCTCGGTTCACAGGGGTCGGGGTTTCTCGGTTTGGGAATTAGTTTCCCATGGTGGCTGGGCTCTAGAATGGGCTGAGCTGATTGGCTGCTTTGGGTCGAGCATGGGGTCCGATTTCTCTTTCATGTTTTAGCAGTTTGGGATGTAATTTAAAACGAGAGACTATTATGCTTCAATAGCTAAGAATGCACACAATTTTCTTTGCTAAACAATTGTCAGCTATCTCTATTATGCTGAAAATTGAGAACTTTCTGAAGTACCATTAATTTAAACCATCTAAGACTATCAGGAGGAAGAAGTGACCAAGATGAGAAAATAATGTGTGAACCTAGTTACCCAGGAAATATTTATCACCTTAGTATTTAATGCGTAAATTGATTGTACAGATTTCTTGGTTTGTGGTGTGTTTCTTGAGTGTGAATGTAAAACCAGCAATATTTATGAGAATAATATTGAAGGATTCTGGTAATGAATCCATAATTCTACTGTATACTATTCAATTATCCCAATGTCAACAAGCATTGGCCCAAGTGGTCATCATGACTTTCACACACATAGACACAGAAACCAGGTTGGTGGTTCGAATCACCTAGGCACACTTTAAATATTAAGGGCGATGAATCAGAATATTCAGGTAGCAGCTGACTGAGAGTTCAATCTGGAGAAACGGTCTACTCAGACGAGGATCATGGTACCGATGGTCAGCTCGAGTAGAGGTTCGATGGAAATCCACCCAAACAATGAATCGAGAAATGTTGCATCTGATACCTTAATCAAGGATCGGTGTGGAGAGGACCCATACCAGGACATTTCAGAGATGATTTGATGTATAGAAAAACCTGAGCTTAAGCAAAACACTGGGATGTAGACTCACCATTTTAATAAAATAAATAATAATAATAGTATATTCTAATTTTTTGGGAAGGGCAGCTACATGGTGAAACCTCCAGAACCTGAAGGTAATGTCAGAACTGGAGCGGTCGTCAGCCTCCTCTTCAGCTCCTCAAATGCTGCCTGGCAGTCCTCTGACCAGATGTACTCTGCGTCCTTCCGTGTCAGCTTCGTCATGGTTTCAGCTATCCTAGCAAAGTCCTGGACGAACTTTCTATAATAGCCTGCTAAACCCAGAAAGCTCCTGATCTCTGAAACAGACGTCGGAGCCTTCCATGTCTCAACTGTAGCAATCTTTCTGGGATCCACCGAGATTCTATCTCCAGTGACTACATGGCCGAAAAACTCCACTCGGTCTAAAAAGAACTCGCACTTCGGCAATTTGGCAAATAATCTCTCCTGCCTCAGAATCCCCAAAACTATCCGCAAGTGCTCTGCATGCTCCTCTGGCGTCTTCGAGTATATCAGGATGTCGTCGATAAATACTACGACAAATTTATCCAGATACTGGTGAAATGTCTTATTCATCAAGTTCATAAAGACAGCTGGCGCATTTGTGAGACCAAATGGCATCACCAGAAACTCGTACTGCCCGTACTTCGTGTTGAACGCCGTCTTCTGGATGTCTGCTGCCCTAACCTTCACCTGGTGGTACCCGAATCTCAAGTCTATCCTGGAAAACACCTTTGCCCCGCTCAACTGGTCGAACAAATCATCTATCCTGGGCAGAGGATATTTGTTCTTGATGGTGATGGCATTCAAGGCCCGGTAGTCAATACACAACCGGACTGTACCATCCTTCTTAGGCACAAAGAGCACTGGTGCTCCCCATGGAGAAGCACTGGATCGAATGAAACCCTTTTTCAACAGGTTATCAATCTGCTCTTTCATCTCTACAGCCTCCTTGGGATTCACTCTATAGCAAGCCCGGGATACTGGTGATGAACCCGGCACTAAATCTATGGTGAACTCCACATCTCTGTCAGGCGGAAGCCCTGGAAGATCCTCTGGAAATACATCCATAAACTCCTTAACGATAGGGTGTGACGTCCCCAACTGTCGCACAACAGTTCGGCTCTAGGCTGATCTCCGGCCCTGTCCTTCTGACACTGAATGGTGCTGTGCCTGGGGGACTGAACAAAATACTACCCTCATGACAATCTATAGATGCATGGGCATAGCTAAGCCAGTCCATCCCTAATATGACATCATAACCGGGGAGTGGCATCACAAAGAATCGTCCCCTGAACTCTCTCCCGGCTATAAAAATAGAACATCTATAGATAGATCTAATAGGCACTGGTCCTCCTCCCGTCATCACTCTACTAATCTCCGCAGTTGGTGTAGCTACTAGATGGTGTTTATGCATAACTCTAATGATAGAAAGCTATGAGATGCACCAGAATCAAACAAACATACAGCTAGAAAAGTATACAAATAAATATGACCTGTGATGACGTCAGCTAATGAATCTGGCTCTGAAACCTGCTCCGGCTCCGGCTCAAGGGCTAGGCTATAAACCTTCCCCTGAGGTCCCTTCTGTTGCTGCAGATGCTGCCCAAACCTCTGTTGCTGAGTCGAAAGCGGTCCTCTAGTCTTCGCTACTGGGCACTCTCGAAGCTGATGGATGGGAGACCCACAAGCCAGACACTGACCCAACCTCTTCCTACAGACGAGAGAGTCATGGCCTGGCCTCTTGCAGTATACACAAAAAGCTCCCTTCGGCTGCTGCTGCTGATGTCGGGGTCCCGGGGCTCTAACTGGCGGGGTCTGATGATGTGGTGTAGGGGGACGGTAAGTCTGCTGGGGTGGCGTCGGTGCTCTCTGCTGGAAAGCCTGACGCTTGGACGGTCCCTCATGATGTACAGAAGCCGGCCTCTTGCTAGACAGAAGACGCTCCTCAATGCTCCGGGCCAACTCTAGGCTCTGGTAGTAGTCAGTCGTACCGTTCGCCACTATAAGAATGCCGATGTCTGGAACTAGACCATGGCAAAACCTACGGGTCATCTTCTCTGGATCTGCAACCAGACTAGGAGCAAAACGGCTCAGGCGACTAAACTCTGCCGCATACTCGTCAACAGAACGGTTCCCCTGCTGGATGTTCTGGAATCGTAGCCCCATGGCTACTCTAGCAGTGGTCGAGAAGAATTTCTTCTTGAACTGGGTCTTGAACTGATCCCAAGTGGCTCTCCCTCTCGCAAATAACGGCTCATTCCGGAACCAGACTCCTGCCAAGTCTATCAGCAGAAATCCTGCTGCGTCGACCTGGAGGTCACCCGGCATCCTGACTCCTAGGAGCTTCCTCTCTACCGAATCTAGCCAGTCATCTGCTACTACTATGCCCTCAGTCCCTGAGAACTCCTTAGGATTCAGACCCATGAAGTCCTTGATCGTCCCCGCTCTCTGCCGTGGCTCTACAGGTGGTGGGACCACGGGACGTTCCTCAGAACGCTCCATGCTCTGGCGGAGTAGGGCAGTTTGCTTCTGATGGGTTGTTAGGAACCCTTGGATCATGGTGAGCAGCTGGTTCCCGTCGAGTGTGACGGAAGCCTGGGTAGGTATGATGATAGGGGGTGGTGGAAGTATCGGGGCCTGCTGGGACTGGGATGTGGAAGGTGGTGGAGGCATCTGGGTCTGTGGATCTGTGGAGTGGGGGAGTGTGGTAGGTGAAGGTGGGGGTGTATCAGTCAACTGGTCAGCTGACTGGATAGGGAGTGCGCCATTCTCAGGTGTGACGTACTGGGATGAACGAGTAAGCACCATCTAAAAAAATAAAAAGGACTTATAAGGACTTGTTTAAAGTAAGCAATCATAGGCAAGAAAATCTAATTATAATAGCAAACATGTGATATATTTCCTATGTTGCAATCCTAGCATTCCTCTAGGTGTTCTAAGCGTCATTCCTAATGTTGTCTAATTACCTTAAGTTCCTAATTACAGGCATGCTTGGTATAATAACTTAACCAAACAATTTAATCAGGACCTGCATGGGCCACCACTAAAAACATGTCACGATCCGCTACCCAAATTGTTGGGCCAGGCCGAGTCATGTCCAGCCTACGTTGGATATAAAATGTAGTAAGCTGTTCTAAAGACAAGCAGGATAAGACTAAATGTGCTAACAGTTCTATAAGTGAATAAAAGTCATAAATGCTCCAAACACAAAAGTCGTATCATATAGTAAAATGTCCAAAGTACAAGTCTGAAATGTAAAAATGGATACATGTCCAGTTACAAAATATGTAGCCTAATACATGACTACTCTCAAAAGTCTAAAGCAAAAAGATAACTAAGCGAGGTTCCCCGCGGGAACATCCTCGTAAAGCAAAGTCGGGTCCTCGGCAGTAACTCCATAATATGTGTCGCAGAGTAACTCCTCCTCGGTAAGGACACCTAAACGTTATCCTGTCAGGACGGAAGCAAGTACTAATTCTAGCAAACTAAATATACGAAGCATGAACAAGAATGTAATAAATTGGAATCGTGGCATATCATGGTTTAATTGGTTATTTTATAAATAACCACATGTAGTTTAAAAGTTTAAAACTGTAGCATGTACGTGAATCGGTCAATAGGTGAACAGGATGTACTTGGTACATATCAAGTTTTCTGGTATGCACAATACGTGCACGAACGGCATCGATGTATATCCATACACAAAACGATATCAGAACATACGACAAGGTCACATA
>JANAVB010039216.1:8455640-8473361 GCA_029216955.1 Iris pallida | reverse complement strand
AAATGGTTATATTTGTAGAATCTAGCATGTTTCTCTTGATGTTTGCTACTAGCTCACATTGATATCCTTAGTTGCTTGTTATATAAATCAATGTGAGATATAATACTAGCATGCTTAGTTAATTTTCTTATTATTACTTTTATCTAGCATGACTAGTTACTTAGCTTAAATGATTAGTTCACACTATGTAGTTTATCATTCATTTTTTTATTAGTGTGACACATTTATATATGCATGCTCATTATTCTTAATCTTTATTATAAAGCATGCATATCACTCTAGTCCATAGGACCTCGATTTGATTTGAGTTAATTTTAACTCTCCGTATATAAAAGTTTTGAGATAGTTACTTCTTGCCGATTTGTATTTAATATGTCATATTTATCTTAATCGGTATTTGTGAATATATGTGTTTAGCACAAGCTTCTTATCACTTGACAAGTATACACTTATACTTCCATTTTAACCTTGTGCTTACATAATATATCATATTGATTTTCAAGTTTATTTTGATTAAACCTCTTATGAATCAATTATGTATTTGCCTAATAAAGTCTATTTATACGTGTTTTTGAATTTGTGATAGGTTTTCAAACATTCATTAAGGATACCTGACTATATTCATTAAATCCATTTACATGTAGATCATGTATTTCTTATATTGATATTTTTTTTGTATAAATAACTTTTGTGGGCATATGTCACGACCCGCACCCGCTCTTCGGATACGAGACGTGTCCAAGCCAGCCTATGCCGCAGAGTCGGCGGGTTAGAATGCTGTCACGACCAAGATGCTCAAAATCACAAAATATATCATTTATTGCTCATTCACATATTAAATCAAATCTACAAATTATTACAAGATTTACATTTAATGAAAAGTACAAAGTTCTTACAAGCAAGGAAAATGATATCACTTTTATCTAATTTCTAGGTTTTGGTCTGCAAGTATACCCGTATCTCCCAATGCTAAGTGAAGCCACAGCTAACCTGAAAAATGTTAATTTTCAGTCAGGAATGGAACGAGTACATTCTCACAACAGTTTCAATAAATGACAAAATCTATAAATCTGTAAATAACAATGAAATACACGACGAAAAGATAAGTATAGATCATGGTAAAAACTGAGCATGGTGTCACGACCCGCTACCCAAATTGTTGGGCCAGGCCGAGTCATGTGCAGCCTACGTTGGATATAAAACGTAGTAAGATGTTCTAAAGACAAACAGGATAAGACTAAATGTGCTAACAGTTCTATAAGTGAATAAAGTCATAAATGCTCCAAACACAAAAGTCGTATATAGTAAAATGTCCAAAGTACAGTCTGAAATGTAAAACTGGATACATGTCCAGTTACAAAATATGTAGCCTAATACATGACTACTCTCAAAAGTCTAAAGCAAAAAGATAACTAGGCGAGGTTCCCCGCGGGAACATCCTCGTAAAGCAAAGTCGGGTCCTCGGCAGTAACTCCATAATATGTGTCGCAGAGTAACCCTCCTCAGTAAGGACACCTACAACGTTATCCTGTCATGAGGGAGCAAGTACTGATTCTAGCAAACTAAATATACGAAGCATGAACAAGAATATAATAAACTGGAATCATGGCTATCATGGTTTAATTGGTTATTTTATAAATAACCACATGTAGTTTAAAAGTTTAAAACTGTAGCATGTACGTGAATCGGTCAATAGGTGAACAGGATGTACTGTGGTACATATCAAGTTTTCTGGTATGCACATACGTGCACGAACGGCATCGGTGTATATCCATACACAAACGCGATATCAGAACATACGGTAAGGTCACATATAGAATGTCACCGAGCACGGTAAATACATACGGAGAAGGGGGTCATGTTCACGTACAATACTAACAGTTTCCCCTTAACCCGTTATTTAAACATGTGAGAGATATGAGATACTGTATAAACATGGTGGAGACTAAAAGTAATACAACATATAAAGTTCTAACTTGCTACCCTAAGGATCAGCATTTAACATGGTGGGTAAATCACAGTTTATTGTTATAGCAGTATGTAAAATTTGTAGAAAGTACTTGCCTCTAGCAAAGCAAAGCAAAACAAGCTGCGATAAAAGTGCTATGGATGCCGGTAACTCGTCACTGTAGAAATAAATGCAATAACTTAGTTTTTACACTAAGCTAAAACGCTAAGACATTAATTGGTGAAACACGACTTGTGACTGGGCACCTAGCCAAAATGATGATTTTAGCATAGGAGACCAATGTGGGGTGACACACTACTTTAACTAACCTCCTAGGGTCTTTACACTAGTGAGGGGTGAGGTTCAATACGGCTAAACTCAAAATAATACAAAAGTTACAAGTCGTAATTAATCAATAAAAATCAAATGATCATTGGTGTTTAACAATCTTTGAGATAGACAAAAAGCTTAATTTACATAAATAAAGTACCAAAAAGATCCTTGTTAATTATAGAAATTTATTATAATTTTCCTGGAATTTATTAACTAGTACAAGTATTTTACAAAAATCAGTTTTCCTAAGTATACGAAAAATGAGTAACGACTCGGGAATGGGTAACGACTGCAACAAACCAGCTGGCCTCTGGCGCTCTACCTTGACCTGCTGGCAAATTAGGTATCTCGAGATGAAACGTGATACATCCCTCTTCATCCCGTGCCACCAAAGATGTTTTTGCAAGTCACGGTACATCTTGTTAGCACCAGGGTGAATAATATCTCGATCGGTGCGCCTCCTGCAAGACTGCCTCTACCAGCTCTCCCTTCGGTACGCACAATCGGCTGCCATGCCTCAAGGATCCATCCTCTGCTATAGTGAAGTCATCCATCAATCCAGCTAACGCCTGGGCTCGAAGTCTGCGAAGGCTCTCATCTGTAGGCTGTGCCTCCCGGATCTGCTCCATCAAACTGACTGAATGTCAAACGCCATCTGTATCACTGATCCTGGCCGAACTAACTCGATACCGAGCTTCTCCAGATCCTCCTGCAAATGCCGATCAATCATCAGGTACCATGCCATCGGATGCCTGCTCAGCGCATCCGCCACCACATTTGCCTTTCCAGGGTGATACTGTAAATCGATGTCGAAGTCTTTCATCAACTCCAACCATCGTCTTTGCCTCATGTTCAGCTCTTTCTCGTGAACACATACTTTAAGCTTTTATGGTCAGTAAAGATTTCCACACGCTCTCCGTATAAGTAATATTTCCATAACTTGAGTGCAAAGATCACCGCAGCTAACTCTAGGTCATGGGTAGGATAATTCCTCTCATGAGTCCGCAATTGCCTAGATGCATAAGCAATCACTTTCCTATGCTGCTGTAGGACACATCCTAGCCCCTTCCCAGAAGCATCACTGTATATGGTGTATCACGACCCGTACCCGTTTTTTTTTAAACGGATACGAGACGTGTCCAAGCCAGCCTACGTCGCAGTGTCGGCGGTAGAACGCTGTCACGGCCATGAAGATCAAAATCACAAATAATACTCATTCACAAAATTAATTTAATTTACAAAGAGCACAAGTTTTACCTTTGCAAAATATAAACTTGTACAAATGTTGAATGACTATAACCCGACTTTCTAGCTAGTCTCTAGGCCTTTGTCTGCAAGTATTCCCGTCACTCCCCAAGCTAAGTGAATCCACGGCTAACCTGAAAATATTGGTTTCCAGTCAGGAATGGAACGAGCACAATTCACTGAATGCAATTTCAAATAAAGAAGATGACTATAAAACAAAGGTTAGACATCAATTATGAGTTTTGAAAATAAACAGAAATACAAAAATCAATAGTAATTAAATAGACACAACAGACTTTCTCCAACTGCTAGAAGTACCTTTGATATGTGATCGGTCTCGGGACAATTATGCGACACTGTCTACACTGTCTAAAGTTACACTGTCTACACTGTCTAAGTTACACTGTCTACACTGTCTAAGTTACACTGTCTACATTGTATAAAGCTACACTGTCTACAGAAAATATTGCAATAAAGAAACACTGTCTACAAAAAATAATCACGATCTACACAATTTAAATGCAGTAATAATCATGGTCTACACTGTCTACTTTGCAATAAATAAATCACTGTCTATACTGTCTACAAGAAATAAATAGATCACTGTCTACACTGTCTACAAGAAATAATGAATCACTGTCTACACTGTCTAAGGTCAGATCACACATCGTTGGTACTTCCCATTCCCGACTCAACAATTTTAATAGAAAATAATCACATAACCAATGGCCAATCAAAAAATATAGTAAAAATCAATAAAATGCAGACAATAAACTGTACTCGCCTGTGGTCCTGTGCTGGTGAAACCGATGATCCAAATCACTCAATACCACAATAGTCAAAACCCGTACAACAGTCCCCGAAAGCTGAAATACAATACCAATGATCTCAGAATAGTCAATTAGCTAGGATTGCCTGTCCTTAAGTCCAATTCTGGACACAGGGACAAAATAATTTGGGCCAAAACGTGTCCCCGTTGGACCCGCTTTGCACCGAAAAGCGTGCCAGAGACAACGGTCTCTAAAGTCGTCAAACTACATGTCTACGGATTCAGTTTTCGATACGAACCCAACCGTATGTCCAAAGTTGGATTCCGCGGGCCGTGCACAAAATCCCGTTGAGTGGGACCGTGGGGCCCGCAAAACGACGATTTTATCAATGGTCTCAGAATCGGACCAAACTTGGCATGCAGGACCAGAAAAATGATACGGTCATGTTGGCGCAATTTCGTCTCGATCTGACGAACGTGCACAAAGTAATTGAGAAATTTGCAACGTGCACGATACGGTGAATTTCGACGGATACGCATCAAATTCGTCGCGCACACGCGACCAATTTGAATTCCGTCAAGCCCACACGACCACAAAGCCTTTTCGATCCTTTCGGTACCCGACCACGTCGTCCGGATTGGCGTGACGCACGTCGTGTGAGCGATTTCAATGTTTTTAAAACAGATTTTTCCCGAACTTTGAAGTTAATTTAACACAATATAATTGATGAAAAATAAATCTATAAACAGGGTTTCCATCTCGTATATGTTGTCAACAAATCTGTTCAAGCGGTTTCCTATGGTTCGCGTTATCCTAGTCGAGAATCGACCGCGAACTTAGGGTTTTAGTGCTGTTACTAACTTCTAAAAATCAGGTTTTTCCCCAATTTTGGGATTCGATTTCTTCGCGTACATCGCGAATCATCACGAACTACTTAAAGGGGGTTGTAGAGGTAAGGTTGTGGTCGAACCTGTTTTGGTGGATCGGACAACCGCCCAATGACGAAGAAGAACCGTCGCCACGAAACTGGCTCGAAGCCCTGCTGCTGCTGCTCTTCCTCTGTTTTGCGCCTGTGCGCGCGGCCTGGGTTCTGGCGCGGCTCCCGGCCGCGCGTGGTGGCGCGTCGACGGCGATTGGCCGCTCAGGTGTTCAGGGGCGTGGGTTAGGGTTCAGTTGGACGCCGCTTCCTTCCTTCCTCGATCTCTCGTACTCGTATAAAACCGTATATTTAAAGCCTAAGGCCCTCGGTTCACAGGGGTCGGGTTTCTCGGTTTGGGAATTAGTTTCCCATGGTGGCTGGGCTCTAGAATGGGCTGAGCTGATTGGCTGCTTTGGTCGAGCATGGGGTCCGATTCTCTTTCATGTTTTAGCAGTTTGGGATGTAATTTAAAACGAGAGACTATTCTGCTTCAACAGCTAAGAATGCACACAATTTTCTTTGCTAAACAATTGTCAGCTATCTATTATGCTGAAAATTGAGAACTTTCTGAAGTACCATTAATTTAAACCATCTAAGACTATCAGGAGGAAGAAGTGACCAAGATGAGAAAATAATGTGTGAACCTAGTTACCCAGGAAATATTTATCACCTTAGTATTTAATGCGTAAATTGATTGTACAGATTTCTTGGTTTGTGGTGTGTTTCTTGAGTGTGAATATAAAACCAGCAATATTCATGAGAATAATATTGAAGGATTCTGGTAATGAATCCATAATTCTACTGTATACTATTCAATTATCCCAATGTAACAAGCATTGGCCCAAGTGGTCATCATGACTTTCACACATAGACACAGAAACCAGGTTGGTGGTTCGAATCACCTAGGCGCACTTTAAATATTAAGGGCGATGAATCAAATATTCAGGTAGCAGCTGACTGAGAGTTCAATCTGGAGAAACGGTCTACTCAGACGAGGATCATGGTACCGACGGTCAGCTCGAGTAGAGCGTTCGATGGAAATCCACCCAAACAATGAATCGAAAATGTTGCATCTGACACCTTAATCAAGGATCGGTGTGGAGAGGACCCATACCAGGACATTTCAGAGATGATTTGATTATAGAAAAACCTGAGCTTAAGCAAAACACTGTAGACTCACCATTTTAATAAAATAAATAATAATAGTATATTCTAATTTTTTTGGAAGGGCAGATACAAATCTACCACCTTAAAATAATTTCGTCCTCGAAATTCCAATTCATAATTATTCCTTATATTTCAAGGGAACTACCATTACCTTAATCTCTCGAATTTTAATCCCTCAAAACAGTTTATATCCTTCTCCTTGTCCATTTCGGCAACTACAAAAATATCGAGGACTTTACCCACCTTTGGTCACACTACTACCTCAAGGCTGGGTCACTAAAATTTTGTAATCATCCAACTAATTGCTATAATTGTTACCAATTGATATCTACTGAATATGGCACCTATAAACCTCTCAGATCTATCAAATAACCCAGAATCTAACATGCAACAAATTTACACAAGTAGCTAAGAAATATTGGTAAATTCTAATAAGTAAGACCATTCGTCACTCTACAATACGAAGGACAGAAGATAGGGACAATAATCGAGAGCGATTATGAAGCTCCCAAAGCGGTAGAGGGCATCCAATGAGTAGACAGAAGGAGAGTTTATAAGCCTTGTTATTCACTAGATTGGGCTACTCTGTTCCAGTCACTTGCTAAATCGAAGAACTCTTCATTTCTTAGAGGGACTTGCAATTTGTGCAATACAAGAGTTCGTTCTCAAAATTCCAAACAAGGTTCCCTAATAGAACAAAATTTGAGAAATCAAGATTGTGACCTTTCCGTGGTTATTTAAACACACGAGCATTAATGTGAATGCAATACAATATTGTATCACGACTTCCAAGTAGATGGAATAAAGTTTACGATGGATCTCATTCTAAGGGGTGAAGATTACATAATCGGTACAGGGGCCGACTTCAATAGTTCAGTGCTATAGTCCAAAATTGGTGATATACATGGATAGGTTTTACAGGGTCTTAATGGGTTCCTTATTTGGATTTCAATCTATATTGACTGGACAAGATTCAAAAACTATTTCTCCTAGGTTAAGGTAACCTAGACTAAGTTTCCACCCAAGGGGTTGAGCTAGTTGGGCAGTGGATTGGTTAAATAGGTTCTGTAAGCCCTGTAGGTCGCCTTCCGTGACTTTTGTGTTTAGGTAGCCCGAGAAGACACAATTAAATGGCACACTAGTGACATGTGCGTAATGGGCTTCCAGTCGATCACAACCATATATTGGGTCGAAAGGTTCAGGTCGAGTTAGAGTCTCTAATTGCAGCCCAAAATATACGATTATTAGGGTAAGGGTTAAAGCTAGTTTGACCTGAAAGTCGTACTATATAAATAGAGTACAAGGGGACGAATTTGAGTGGGACATGATATGCCTAGATAAAGGTGGACTCGTCTGGATCTTGCATATGAAGTTTGTTGGAAGATAACAGCTGGTCTCGTGCTCTGAATATTAATGGCACGGCCGGGGGCACAAAATGATCTAAATGGAAAGTGGGACACATAGGGCACTAGTTATCATTCTAATAGAAATTATTCTAATCACTCGATAATCCTGGTATATCCTAAAAATTTTAGAAGACTTACGGTCTACCCACCTTAGAAGCTAGGACATGGTTTTAGGAATGGTGAGGTTTAGGAGGATTCCAAAGTCCAGATACTTACCTCGACTCTTGTTAAAGGAGAACAAGGCACGGCGTTACAGGATACCGTGGATATAGGTCATGTCAAGGATCGTTCCTCAATAAATAGAGAACGAGCGTGTACAACGACGCATGGTCGATAAAATAGAATGATCTATTCATCCATGGTTTACAAGAGTTATCGACGGGGTAACCAACTCTAAGGTAAAACATATGAAAAGATTTCTACAACTGAGTCGTAAATTTCTATTTGTGTCAACCTGCCAGGCTATCGTCACAAGAGTTGTAGTGATCGTGTATTGCTATTGACAACTGGTAGATCATAATATGACAGGGTATTTAAGCTATGGTATTGGCTAAGCTAGTGACTGTGGTATTCCAACACTAGTTAGGTCTTAATAATAAAATTTACATAACTAGAGTAATATTTGTTGGAAACCAATCTCGGAATGAGTGTCACGGTAAATGATTACCCTATTGTCCACTCATCTCATGTCTAATTGTGGGCTTCGGTCGAGGAAGGGTTGGTTCAAGGCTTAAGGGTTGCTAGTTAAGGCAAGCTTCCAGCAAATAATTAGAGACTCACAACATTGGGTTTCTTGAGAATAGATAGTCTCCTAGGTTAGCGTTCTGACTAAGGGTAAAACCCTAATCGTTCTCAAATTTAGATGGCTTGAAAGTCACGATAACAGTTTGGGGTCGAGAGAAGAACGAGTAACTCGATCATATGGCTGGCTGACGATAACTACCCTTGTGTATACAACTACCATAGCTCTGGGGATACGCGGTATCTCTCTACCAATTACGAGCTTCTGCCTTTCCGAACCAGTGAAAGACAAAAACCATAAAGAGTTCAAGAAAGATGTTACTGAATACAATCACGTGATTCAAGGGCGAACGTATAATTCAAGATGAATTGTCAAGCAACCGCAGATGAGACCCTAGATACCTGTATATCTCCATCCACGTAGTGTAATTAAACGAGGAGCGAAACAATTGCATCATGGTTGATCAGACCATGATACACTGATTCTGATTAGACAATAAGTTAGCGGGCGTCCCCACTAAACATATGCCTCGAATCAAGCTCGAGAACAGAGTAAGCTTGCAAAAACTAGGCTGTAATAGCAGCGTTGGTCAAGATAGTCAAGATTCCAGTACGCGAGATTTTTGAGAAGAGGAACAAGTAGTTCGAGTTTAGAGGGAATCAACTTCACCTGGTGTTCTTGCTTCTATAGACATCCCACTATCATCTTACCCTTAAGGCCTTGGTCGACTAATGGTTTATGGACTTCTGAATTCTATATTCTAGGTACCTATTAGTGTCAGTCAATTTCCTCATCAATAGATCACGAGGATAATACGGAGTGCTAGGTCGGGAGACATGCTACCAAACTTACAAACTTCTACTACTATTGGCTTTGTATCTTATGGGACATACATGGCACGGTCCTATCCTCTATAGTACCCTAACTTGTAATCACGTCTGAAATCATTTCACCGAGGATTATGCCTTGTCCGTATACTCGGGCGATGGTAAACTCTTGGTTCTGTGATTCAGATGTGATATGCTATCAGATACTCTACCTTATCCCGACATCCGGGTAACTATGATCAAAGAGGACCACTAGCCATAGCTTTAGGAATATTCTATAACCTATAATTTCCTTAAAATTTTCAACTCTAGGGTCGTGTCTCGCCAGTGCGCTGCTGGCTGCAGTGAGTCCATAGTCTCCATAATCCAAATAAATGGCGACAGTGCGCTGCTGTCCTGCCATTATGAGTCAACTAATATTCTTTGAACTATATCTGTAAAACTTTATGGGCTTCTATAGATTCAAACAAGTTGACTATGAAATAAAGCGTAAATATTTGTCCTATCAGTCACAACCCTTAAAATAAAGGATTGAACAGGAAGAAATAACTGAGGACAAAATAAATACAAACATCATAATGTCTATTCCATGCATATTCAAATATTGAGGAAAACTTTGAACCGAAACTAACTCGAGGTCCGTATGGGAATAACAATAATTAGAATTTATACGAAATATTAATTTCTAGGGCAAATAGAAACTAAATAGGCAGTTCGACTAAGATATGAGGATGATATCTAAGAGGCAAGAGAATGAATTGAATAATCTATCAAGGCTAGATCATTAATTCTATGAAGTCCTGCCTTACCAAGGGAATAATCTATCCAAATTAGATTACATCGTCATATCAAGAGATAATAATGTACCTATGGGGATCTGCTAACTATCAAAATTAATAACTCCTTATCTACATTGCATGGCCTAGACTACCCATCGGTAAATTTCTATAAGGGACTCCTAGTCCTAGTCATTCTCGTAAATTAAATTAATTTCTAATTCGTGAATGAGCATGTTCTAGTCGCAGGCTCGCAATAGTACAACTAACTAAAGTACTATCACGAGTTCGCATGATTTGCGAAGATCGACCTGCATGGGCCACCACAAAAACTTGTCACGACCCGCACCCATTTTTTTTTAAAACGGATACGAGACGTGTCCAAGCCAGCCTACGCCGCAGTGTCGGTGGTAGAACGCTGTCACGGCCATGAAGATCAAAATCACAAATAATACTCATTCACAAAATTAATTTAATTTAAAGAGCACAAGTTTTACCTTTGCAGAAAATATAAACTTGTACAAATGTTGAATGACTATAACTCAACTTTCTAGCTAGTCTCTAGGCCTTTGTCTGTAAGTATTCCCGTCACTCCCCAAGCTAAGTGAATCCACGGCTAACCTGAAAATGTTGGTTTCCAGTCAGGAATGGAACGAGCACAATTCACTGAATACAATTTCAAATAAAGAAGATGACTATAAAATAAAGGTTAGACATCAATTATGAGTTTTGAAAATAAACAGGAAATACAGAAAACCAATAGTAATTAAATAGACACAACAGACTTTCTCCAACTGCTAGAAGTACCTTTGATATGTGATCGGTCTCGAAACAATTATGCGACACTGTCTACACTATCTAAGTTACACTGTCTACATTGTATAAAGCTACACTGTCTATAGAAAATATTGCAATAAAGAAACACTGTCTACAAAATAATAATCACGATCTACACAACTTAAATGCAGTAATAATCATGGTCTACACTGTCTACTTTGCAATAAATAAATCACTGTCTACACTGTCTACAAGAAATAAATAGATCACTATCTACACTGTCTACAAAAAATAATGAATCATTGTCTACACTGTCTACACTGTCTAAGGTTAGATCACACAGTTGGTACTTCCCATTCCCGACTCAATAATTTTAATAGAAAATAATCACATAACCAATGGCCAATCAATAAAATATAGTGAAAATCAATATCGAAATGCAGACAATAAACTGTACTCGCCTGTGGTCCTGTGCTGGTGAAACCGATGATCCAAATCACTCAAAATACCACAATAGTCAAAACCCGTACAACAGTCCCCGAAAGCTGAAATAGACAATACCAATGATCTCAGAATAGTACAATTAGCTAGGATTGCCTGTCCTTAAGTCCAATTCTGGACACAGGGGCAAAATGGTAATTTCGGGCCAAAACGGTGTCCTCGTTGGACCCGCTTTGCACCGAAAAGCGTGCCAGAGACAACGGTCTCTAAAGTCGTCAAACTACATGTCTACGGATTCAGTTTTCCGATACGAACCCAACCGTATGTCCAAAGTTGGATTCCGTCGGGCCGTGCACAAAATCACCCGTTGAGTGGGACCGTGGGGCTCGCAAAACGACGATTTTATCAATGGTCTCAGAATCGGGCCAAACTTGGCATACAGGACCAGAAAAATGATACGGTCATGTTGGCGTAATTTTCGTCTCGATCTGACGAACGTGCACAAAGTAATTGAGAAATTTGCAACGTGCACGATACGGTGAATTTCGACGGATACGCATCAAATTCGTCGCGCACACGCGACCAATTTGAATTCCGTCAAAGCCCACACGACCACAAAGCCGTTTTCGATCCTTTCGGTACCCGACCACGTCGTCCGGATTGGCGTGACGCACGTCGTGTGGAGCGATATCAATGTTTTTAAAACAGATTTTTCCCGAACTTTGAAGTTAATTTAACAACAATATAATTGATAAAAATAAATCTATAAACAGGGTTTCCATCTCGTATATGTTGTCAACAAATCTGTTCAAGCGGTTTCCGATGGTTCGCGTTATCCTAGTCGAGAATCGACCGCGAACTTAGGGTTTTAGTGCTGTTACTAACTTCTAAAAATCAGGTTTTTCCCCGATTTTGGGATTCGATTTCTTCGCGTACATCGCGAATCATCACGAACTACTTAAAGGGGGTTGTAGAGAGTAAGGTTGTGGTCGAACCTATTTTGGTGGATCGGACAACCGCCCAATGACGAAGAAGAACCGTCGCCACGAAACTGGCTCGAAGCCCTGCTGCTACTGCTCTTCCTCTGTTTTGTGCCTGTGCGCGCGGCCTGGGTTCTGGCGCGGCTCCCGGCCGCGCGTGGTGGGCGTCGATGGCGATTGGCCGCTCAGGTGTTCAGGGGCGTGGGTTAGGGTTCAGGTTGGACGCCGCTTCCTTCCTTCCTCGATCTCTCGTACTCGTATAAAACCGTATATTTAAAGCCTAAGGCCCTCGGTTCACAGGGGTCGGGGTTCTCGGTTTGGGAATTAGTTTCCCATGGTGGCTGGGCTCTAGAATGGGCTGAGCTGATTGGCTGCTTTGGGTCGAGCATGGGGTCCGATTTCTCTTTCATGTTTTAGCAGTTTGGGATGTAATTTAAAACGAGAGACTTATGCTTCAATAGCTAAGAATGCACACAATTTTCTTTGCTAAACAATTGTCAGCTATCTCTATTATGCTGAAAATTGAGAACTTTCTGAAGTACCATTAATTTAAACCATCTAAGACTATCAGGAGGAAGAAGTGACCAAGATGAGAAAATAATGTGTGAACCTAGTTACCCAGGAAATATTTATCACCTTAGTATTTAATGCGTAAATTGATTGTACAGATTTCTTGGTTTGTGGTGTGTTTCTTGAGTGTGAATGTAAAACCAGCAATATTATGAGAAATATTGAAGGATTCTGGTAATGAATCCATAATTCTACTGTATACTATTCAATTATCCCAATGTCAACAAGCATTGGCCCAAGTGGTCATCATGACTTTCACACACATAGACACAGAAACCAGGTTGGTGGTTCGAATCACCTAGGCACACTTTAAATATTAAGGGCGATGAATCAGAATATTCAGGTAGCAGCTGACTGAGAGTTCAATCTGGAGAAACGGTCTACTCAGACGAGGATCATGGTACCGATGGTCAGCTCGAGTAGAGGTTCGATGGAAATCCACCCAAACAATGAATCGAGAAATGTTGCATCTGATACCTTAATCAAGGATCGGTGTGGAGAGGACCCATACCAGGACATTTCAGAGATGATTTGATGTATAGAAAAACCTGAGCTTAAGCAAAACACTGGGATGTAGACTCACCATTTTAATAAAATAAATAATAATAATAGTATATTCTAATTTTTTGGGAAGGGCAGCTACATGGTGAAACCTCCAGAACCTGAAGGTAATGTCAGAACTGGAGCGGTCGTCAGCCTCCTCTTCAGCTCCTCAAATGCTGCCTGGCAGTCCTCTGACCAGATGTACTCTGCGTCCTTCCGTGTCAGCTTCGTCATGGTTTCAGCTATCCTAGCAAAGTCCTGGACGAACTTTCTATAATAGCCTGCTAAACCCAGAAAGCTCCTGATCTCTGAAACAGACGTCGGAGCCTTCCATGTCTCAACTGTAGCAATCTTTCTGGGATCCACCGAGATTCTATCTCCAGTGACTACATGGCCGAAAAACTCCACTCGGTCTAAAAAGAACTCGCACTTCGGCAATTTGGCAAATAATCTCTCCTGCCTCAGAATCCCCAAAACTATCCGCAAGTGCTCTGCATGCTCCTCTGGCGTCTTCGAGTATATCAGGATGTCGTCGATAAATACTACGACAAATTTATCCAGATACTGGTGAAATGTCTTATTCATCAAGTTCATAAAGACAGCTGGCGCATTTGTGAGACCAAATGGCATCACCAGAAACTCGTACTGCCCGTACTTCGTGTTGAACGCCGTCTTCTGGATGTCTGCTGCCCTAACCTTCACCTGGTGGTACCCGAATCTCAAGTCTATCCTGGAAAACACCTTTGCCCCGCTCAACTGGTCGAACAAATCATCTATCCTGGGCAGAGGATATTTGTTCTTGATGGTGATGGCATTCAAGGCCCGGTAGTCAATACACAACCGGACTGTACCATTCTTAGGCACAAAGAGCACTGGTGCTCCCCATGGAGAAGCACTGGATCGAATGAAACCCTTTTTCAACAGGTTATCAATCTGCTCTTTCATCTCTACAGCCTCCTTGGGATTCACTCTATAGCAAGCCCGGGATACTGGTGATGAACCCGGCACTAAATCTATGGTGAACTCCACATCTCTGTCAGGCGGAAGCCCTGGAAGATCCTCTGGAAATACATCCATAAACTCCTTAACGATAGGGTGTGACGTCCCCAACTGTCGCACAACAGTTCGGCTCTAGGCTGATCTCCGGCCCTGTCCTTCTGACACTGAATGGTGCTGTGCCTGGGGGACTGAACAAAATACTACCCTCATGACAATCTATAGATGCATGGGCATAGCTAAGCCAGTCCATCCCTAATATGACATCATAACCGGGGAGTGGCATCACAAAGAATCGTCCCTGAACTCTCTCCCGGCTATAAAAATAGAACATCTATAGATAGATCTAATAGGCACTGGTCCTCTCCCGTCATCACTCTACTAATCTCCGCAGTTGGTGTAGCTACTAGATGGTGTTTATGCATAAACTCTAATGATAGAAAGCTATGAGATGCACCAGAATCAAACAAACATACAGCTAGAAAAGTATACAAATAATATGACCTGTGATGACGTCAGCTAATGAATCTGGCTCTGAAACCTGCTCCGGCTCCGGCTCAAGGGCTAGGCTATAAACCTTCCCCTGAGGTCCCTTCTGTGCTGCAGCTGCCCAAACCTCTGTTGCTGAGTCGAAAGCGGTCCTCTAGTCTTCGCTACTGGGCACTCTCGAAGCTGATGGATGGGAGACCCACAAGCCAGACACTGACCCAACCTCTTCCTACAGACGAGAGAGTCATGGCCTGGCCTCTTGCAGTATACACAAAAAGCTCCCTTCGGCTGCTGCTGCTGATGTCGGGGTCCCGGGGCTCTAACTGGCGGGGTCTGATGATGTGGTGTAGGGGGACGGTAAGTCTGCTGGGGTGGCGTCGGTGCTCTCTGCTGGAAAGCCTGACGCTTGGACGGTCCCTCATGATGTACAGAAGCCGGCCTCTTGCTAGACAGAAGACGCTCCTCAATGCTCCGGGCCAACTCTAGGCTCTGGTAGTAGTCAGTCGTACCGTTCGCCACTATAAGAATGCCGATGTCTGGAACTAGACCATGGCAAAACCTACGGGTCATCTTCTCTGGATCTGCAACCAGACTAGGAGCAAAACGGCTCAGGCGACTAAACTCTGCCGTATACTCGTCAACAGAACGGTTCCCTGCTGGATGTTCTGGAATCGTAGCCCCATGGCTACTCTAGCAGTGGTCGAGAAGAATTTCTTCTTGAACTGGGTCTTGAACTGATCCCAAGTGGCTCTCCCTCTCGCAAATAACGGCTCATTCCGGAACCAGACTCCTGCCAAGTCTATCAGCAGAAATCCTGCTGCGTCGACCTGGAGGTCACCCGGCATCCTGACTCCTAGGAGCTTCCTCTCTACCGAATCTAGCCAGTCATCTGCTACTACTATGCCCTCAGTCCCTGAGAACTCCTTAGGATTCAGACCCATGAAGTCCTTGATCGTCCCCGCTCTCTGCCGTGGCTCTACAGGTGGTGGGACCACGGGACGTTCCTCAGAACGCTCCATGCTTGGCGGAGTAGGGCAGTTTGCTTCTGATGGGTTGTTAGGAACCCTTGGATCATGGTGAGCAGCTGGTTCCCGTCGAGTGTGACGGAAGCCTGGGTAGGTATGATGATAGGGGGTGGTGGAAGTATCGGGGCCTACTGGGACTGGGATGTGGAAGGTGGTGGAGGCATCTGGGTCTGTGGATCTGTGGAGTGGGGGAGTGTGGTAGGTGAAGGTGGGGGTGTATCAGTCAACTGGTCAGCTGACTGGATAGGGAGTGCGCCATTCTCAGGTGTGACGTACTGGGATGAACGAGTAAGCACCATCTAAAAAAATAAAAAGGACTTATAAGGACTTGTTTAAAGTAAGCAATCATAGGCAAGAAAATCTAATTATAATAGCAAACATGTGATTTTCCTATGTTGCAATCCTAGCATTCCTCTAGGTGTTCTAAGCGTCATTCCTAATGTTGTCTAATTACCTTAAGTTCCTAATTACAGGCATGCTTGGTATAATAACTTAACCAAACAATTTAATCAGGACCTGCATGGGCCACCACTAAAAACATGTCACGATCCGCTACCCAAATTGTTGGGCCAGGCCGAGTCATGTCCAGCCTACGTTGGATATAAAATGTAGTAAGCTGTTCTAAAGACAAGCAGGATAAGACTAAATGTGCTAACAGTTCTATAAGTGAATAAAAGTCATAAATGCTCCAAACACAAAAATCGTATCATATAGTAAAATGTCCAAAGTACAAGTCTGAAATGTAAAAATGGATACATGTCCAGTTACAAAATATGTAGCCTAATACATGACTACTCTCAAAAGTCTAAAGCAAAAAGATAACTAAGCGAGGTTCCCCGCGGGAACATCCTCGTAAAGCAAAGTCGGGTCCTCGGCAGTAACTCCATAATATGTGTCGCAGAGTAACTCCTCCTCGGTAAGGACACCTAAACGTTATCCTGTCAGGACGGAAGCAAGTACTAATTCTAGCAAACTAAATATACGAAGCATGAACAAGAATGTAATAAATTGGAATCGTGGCATATCATGGTTTAATTGGTTATTTTATAAATAACCACATGTAGTTTAAAAGTTTAAAACTGTAGCATGTACGTGAATCGGTCAATAGGTGAACAGGATGTACTTGGTACATATCAAGTTTTCTGGTATGCACAATACGTGCACGAACGGCATCGATGTATATCCATACACAAAACGATATCAGAACATACGACAAGGTCACATATAGAATGTCATCGAGCGCGGTAAATACATACGAAGAAGGGGGTCATGTTCACGTATAATTCTAACAGTTTCCCTTAACCCGTTATTTAAACATGTGAGAGATATGAGATACTGTATAAACATGGTGGAGACTAAAAGTAATACAACATGTAAAGTTCTAACTTGCTACCCCAAGGATCAGCATTTAACATGGTAGGTAAATCACAGTTTATTGTTATAGCAGTATGTAAAGTTTGTAGAAAGTACTTGCCTCTAGCAAAGCAAAGCAAAACAAGCTGCGATAAAAGTGCTATGGATGTCCGGTAACTCTCACTGTAGAAATAAATACAATAACTTAGTTTTTACACTAAGCTAAAACGCTAAGACACTAATTGGTGAAACACGACTTGTGACTGGACACCTAGCCAAAATGATAATTTTAGCATAGGAGACTAATGTGGGGTGACACACTACTTTAACTAACCTCCTAGGGTCTTTACACTAGGGGTGAGGTTCAATACGGCTAAACTCAAAATAATACAAAAAGTTACAAGTCGTAATTAA
>JANAVB010039216.1:8268140-8453140 GCA_029216955.1 Iris pallida | reverse complement strand
AGAATGATATTAAAACAATTTAGAAAATTGCAAATTAATATTTTGTATTTTAAAACTCATTTAAAAATTCTAAAAAAATTCTTAAAAATCAAAATAATTAATTTAAGACTAAAATTGACATTAAAAATTAATTAACACTAATTAAAATGAAATTTAAAAACAGGGGCTTACACATGGTGAAAATGATAAACGAGTACCAAAATAGAGTAGACATGTAGCTAGCAATGTATACCGTAGAACTAGAAACTGTATCTATCTAGTGAGTTGAAATACTACTTCGACATGTAAATGGCTAAGGGTAAGTCCGGCACCCCGTACATGAAATGTGCGACTGCTATTAGGCAAAAATAAGATCTGGCACCCTGCACGTGAAGTGTGCGACTGCTATTAGGCAAGAATAATTTTGGATTGTTTACATGTCTAGAGTATTTCCTCGTCGGACCAGTACTCATGGATCCAAACAGGTCACGAACACGGTAATAGATTGGTCACGAACAACATGTAAAGAATCCACAACTACTATCTCGTGTAACCTCGTGTCAAGAACCAATAAATATCAATGTAAACACTACTACGTACATGATTCATAGAGATAATCAAATATGAGAACTATCAGAGATGTACTCGCCTGAGGTCCTGTGCTGGTGAAACCGATAATACTATACCACTCAAAGAGCCACAACAGTCAACACATACAAAAGTCTCCGGATGCTGAAATAAACATACCAACGTTTTCAGAATAGTAAAATTAGCTAGAATTGCCTATCCTTAAGTCCAATTCTGGACACAGGAGCAAAACGGTAATTTCGGGTCAAAACGGTATCCGCCGTTGGACCCCTTTGCACCGAAAAGCGTGCCAAAGTCTATGGTCTCTAAAGTCATCAACTATATGTCTACAGGTCGGTTTTCCAATACAAACCCAACCGTATTCCAAAGTTGGATTCTGACGGACCGTGCAGAAAATCGTCTGTTGAGTCGGATCGTAGGGCCCGCAAAATGGCGATCCGGTCAACTGTCTCAGAATCGGACCAAACTTGGCATACATGACCAGAAAAATGATACGGTCCTGTTGGCACAAGTTTATTTCGATCTGATGAGCGCGCACAAAGTAATTGAAAAATTTGCAAAGAGGTCGATACGGTGAATTTCGACGGATACACATCAAATTTGTCGCATACACGCAACCAATTTGAATTTCGTCAAAGCCCACACGCCCGCGAAGCCAATACGCACCTTTAGATGCTTTCGATTCGTGACCACGTCGCCCGAATTGGTGGGACGCACGTCGTATCAGAGGTTTTTCCTAAAATTTTATATTTTCGAAAGCTTTTTTTTCATGATTTTGGAATTCGATTTTCTCGTTGTACAGTCAATGAATTTTATTTTGTAAAATAGGTTTTAAAGCCATATATGTTGTCTATAACTGTGTTTAAGTAGAATTTCTAATCTGGTCTGGTACTAGATCGATCGGAATCGATCTTCAAACGTGGATGTATGGACTGTTATTTGCTCTGTTTTCGAACAAATTTTTACTGAACTTTGGTTCAATTTTTCGGACAACCTAGCGCATGAAAATTAAATCCGTTTGAAGGGATTCTAAGAGCTATAGGTTAGCTACGTATCGTATCAAGCGGATCAGAAAATGGTGAAACAGGGTGGCGGGGAAACCACCACGAAGTTGGCCCCGCGGTGGCTGCTGCTGTTGTCGCATCTCTGACTATCATGCGCGCGCTGGTTTCAGTCGCCGTCCGGTGACTCGCACGGTGGCGCGCGGTCGTGGGAGGCTGTGCAGGTGTCGGAGAGGGTGACGGCATTTAGAATTAGGGTTTTCTCCTTGCTCTCTCGTTTCTCTCTCCCGATCTCTCTACTATATATATATATATATATTATATATATATATATATATATATATTATAATATATATATATATCTATATAACGTATATAGCTCTCTCTCTCGGGCTGGGCTTGGGCTGGGATCTGGGTTGTGATGCTTTTCTTTCTTTTCTTTTATATAATAACCATGTATATATATCTAAGTATATACATACCTACACATATATATCCACATATACATTTGATAAATACATATTTTTTTCTATATTAACATATATTATATATATATTATTATATAGATATATTATATATATATAATATATATAATATATATATATATATATATATGTAACTACATATACGCATATATTTATATATGTATATTACTCCATAAATCCTAAAAAGTCTTAATACTAGTTATTCCTAGTATAGTGCCTTGTCTGTACACACACACACACCTATATTGTGCACATATCAATTTATTGTAAAAGTCATATATGATAATTACATACCAAAATATATACCTATATTTGTTTATAATATAACCCTTATATTGATATACTCCTAGAATAATACCTACATATAAAATAACAAGCAATATTTATTACGCTACTCTAAACTAGTAACCAAGTGGATTAGTGTATATGTATATATTCTATTCTCGAAATAAAATACCTTTTAATAGCAATAACACATTTAATATTTATATAACTATCATTTATCTATAAAAGTCGTCTACTAGGTCATTAAACTAAAATACTACTACACAATGCATGTCTACAAAGACGTCTTGGGCACTATATGACTATATTGTTTCAGGCTTGGCTCGGGGCAAATCCGGGCTAAGTTGGTACAACCGAGTCTTCCAAAGAGTCTGTAATCTAATTAATTTATTTTAGTGGTCATGTCACAACTTGGCCTGATTTTCTTAGTTAGGACACACTTATGGCTCTGTATTTCCCTACCATGGCTAAACACTAGTCAAAATATGCCACTGTACTACCTGTGCCATGATTCCTGGTCGTCTTGTACTTCAAAATTCAATCATGGCTAAAGTCATCTACCGTAATAATTAACTTATTAATTATTTATAAAAATCCTAAAAAATCGTAATTCAAATAAAATAAAATAAAATAAATAAATATATTAAAATTTTGGGAAGGGGGATTACATCATATGAGTTAAGCTCCAGTTTTATATTGTTTTGAAGAATATTTAATTATACTTGCTTCCTTCAAACTTGTGCTTATCCCATACTTTAGCTATTGCTTCCTTGACCAAATTTGTGCATCTCTTCTTGAATCAATTAGGTTCTTCCTTAAAGTCTTATTTTGATGATATCTTCTTGGCTTCTTTTGGTTGACTTTATGGATACATGCCTTTTAATTGATTTTTGATCTTTTCATGTATGTCTATTTGTGATATTATATATATATATATATATATAATATAATATATATTTTTTTTATATATTATATATATAATATATATATATATATTATTATATATATAATATATATGATTCCTAACTTCTGATATTTATTTGTGTTACTTCTTCAAGTTAGGATGTTGAGAGAAAATATTTATTAGTATCTTGCTCATGACTATTTATGGAAGTTCTTTTAAGGATTGCATGATTTTGTGTTTTACCTTGCTTGTTAATTTGACCTCCTTAATTAGTGCACACTTTCTAGTCTATTTCTTTATATTTCACTATGGTGCACTATGAAAGCTCTAAAAAAATTGTGTCTCTTACTATCTTCAGCTCTTAATTAGCTTTATTGATCTTAATGATCTTTCTTTGCCCATTCCTTGGATATATGTTTCTTTTGAATTATTGCTGTCCAATGATATTTTTGCAGCACATAAGACTACATGTAATTGATACATCATATTTCTTATGTCTTTAGCCACTATGGATTGAGCTTTTGCGTTGAGATTTTTCATTTCTAGAGAATACACTTTCATAATGACTATAATTTTGCATTCTCTAAATCAATCTATTATTTCATTATCTTGGATTAATCTCAATACTTGGCAAAGAGATTTGTTCTATTGTATTTTCATGAACATCTCTTTTGTCCTTTACTTGATGATAGTCTAATTCATTTACTTGCTCTCTTACACTCTTATCCTTGCTTAATAAAGAGTATATAAATTATTTTGATCATTCAAATGTATCACACTTATTGTGAACTCTATGCTTAAGCATGTATCTTTAGTGTTAGTGACTTAAGATTTAATGAGCACATTTATCCTGTTAATGGCCTACCTCATTAATCTTAATTAGTTATGTAGCTTGCTTATTTACGATGTATTGATTAAGCTACATAATTTTTGTTCACTTTCACTCATCTAGTTATCTTCTTGAATTTCAATCTATATGTGATTTGCTAGTTTACAAAAACAAGATTTATGCATTTTCTTGATAAGATTTGTATTCTATTTTAGATACATATGTTTGGTCTCTAAAATTAGTTTGACAAATTTTTTAGTTTGTTTCCATTGAGATTTGTGATTCATCGCTTTAACTTCCTTCCATACTAGTCATTGGTAAGCATCTCTTAAATTTCTCTCATCTTTGAGTCATAATTTTATCATATTATCAGATTACATCTCTTTAGATTAAATTTAATAATTTAAATGAGATTGAGTTTTTCTCCATATTTTTCATCGATTTGTTAAATTTTATTATAAATATGGATTTCATTTTCTCTTGATGAGATTCGTTGGATCATGTTTAATGTTATTGATAAATGATCCTAATGGTTGAGTAGTCCTATATTATCTAATTATGTGGTTATCAAGTTAATTTATTACTCTATTTTGACTACTCATGGATTATCACATATGCTCTTTGCTATTTGAACTTCGTGGGTTTCTCTTAGCAAGGTTGGATTATTATCCGTTGATGGGTACATATGTGGTAAAACATACATAGTTCATGCAAAGTAATAAATTGGTTGATTCATTCTTAATTAGATAATTATGGACATTTTTTTGAGTTTTATTTTATTTTGAGCTATATTGTGATTCTCATCATGATAGTTTTAATGGACCTTATTTCTTTTCATGATGATCTTCTTCTCAAAAGGTAACATGCATTGATATATCACATTTAAATATGAGATTCTTCTATATAGGCTAATGTAGACTACATGTGCCAAATTGGAATATTCTTTTGATTTCTCATCTTTAGTAACTATTAGTGTATATCTTCTTGACTAAAGATGATATTATTCGTCCTATGACGTTTTTATAGCCTTATATGCATTGAGCAAGGGGAAAGAAATCAATAATTGATTTACCCCTAGATCTTGAAGTTATCATTTTTTATGCTAGTGCTTTGGAACTAGATACACATATTTTAAGGGGGAGCAAATAAATTGGTTCAGTTCATTTATACCCTTTAATATGTCGTATACCTAGTTCATTATTGACCCATATTTTTTCATTATTTATATCGTAGTGATTGAGGTTATGATATTATTATTTGTGAAAGGTTTATGAGAGTATATGTAATTGTTTTCATCATATTATCTCTCTCTTTTATATGAGTCATCTCGTTAATATTAACTTTCGTATCTTAGTTTGATGACTATTGTGCTTTCTTTGATTTGGCTTTCCTTGTATGCTTAATTGATTTAGCTTTCCTTGTTGAGGACTTACCCAAAATTTATAATTTTATCTATATTGGTAATAGTTTGAGGGGGAGCATTCAAGTAGACTGAATTTCTTTTTATCAAGCATTTTTTTCCCTTTACCTTCATTATTTATCTAAAGGGTATTCATATAGCATGATAAGGTAATTGAGTTCAAATGCATGAATTTTGGATAAGCAAATAGATTTGCAAATAATGAGATAATTTTATATCAATTGCTCTATTTTACATTGATCATTCCTTTATTTTGTTCCACTATTTATCTGTGGACAATTGTGACTATCATAGTTTCATTGATCAATGTTTTAAGTTTATTTATTTCAATTGATATCAAGTTTATATATTTCAATATCTTAATTGGTATCTTTTTTCTTTGATATCTATTTACAATTATCTAATCCCCGTGGTTTTTGACTGAAATCCTTTATTTCATAATTCTCTTCCAAAACTAGAGCAATATTTCATATCATACTATGTTTTTCTTGGTTCTCATGTTGGTAAACTATCTATTGATTATTTTCAAATTCTTTTAGTTTTACCAACTATTTGTGTTTGACAAGCTTTTTTTCGCACTCTACATTTGGTATGTAGTTTCTATACTTGTCTTTACACACTTCTCCCATTGTTCCTCATTTAGTATATCTTGATCATGATTGTCTATGCCTTCCTCCTTTACTTATGTTTGAGTTTGTTTTATCTCTTATTACGGGGAGCTTATTTTTTGATCATGTCAAAGGGGAGAAATAAGTTTAAGTTAGCACACAATATGTGTTTATTAGTGATACATGCATCTATCGTATCTGTCTTAAACTTAACCGATTTGTCATAATCAAAAAGGAGGAGATTGTTAGCCTAATGAGAATATGACTAATCAATTAGGTTTAACATAATGATGTCACTAATATTAATATACTCACTATCATGTTGCTACTTAAACTTAGCATTGTTCTAATTGTCCTATATCATATTGCTATACTTATATCATACTGCAACATATTTTGCTCGGCTAATATGTATTTGTAGACATGCAGTAAGCATGATCAAACCAGGACATCGGTAATAAGAATTAATGATGGACCAAAGACGGCGTCATACAAAAATATTTCTCTGAACCGTCTAGCGACCTATCCGGGGCCTCGCATCGGGGGTTTTGCTGTCCGGTCAGGACATGGGTCGAGGGGTAGCGCCCCCGTCGGGAGTTCGGGAGCGAATCCCGAAAGGTATTCAGATTTCAGATCTGCTTATCTTTGGACGACTGCTATCAAGGAAAAAGACGTCTTCAGGTCTACTCAAATATCAGAAGAAAGGCATCATCAAAGGCTCTTGGTTTTCCTATTTGTTCCAAGTCTGTAATCTTCAATTTATTGAGTCTAGGAGAATGTACGTTGAGTCGCACTGTGTCATCTCAACCCCTAGACATATCTTTCCAAGCTCTACCATACAAACAGACCAATTCTTGAACCAAACCAAACCACCATAGTCTATTGAGAATTCTGTCCCAAGGGAGACAGAGTTCGGGCCGAACTTGCCCCCTGATTTTTAGCACCCTAATTTTTAGGGCATGCTTGATACAAGCTGTCCAACGTTCAAAAATTTGCATTCTTGGACAAAATTCGGGCGAACTCTGCCTCCCCAGAGTAGTATAAATAGAGCTTGAATTCTCTAATTTCAAATCATCTATTACATTCAAATATTCAAGCCTTCTAAGCTCTACTACTCCAAGCCTTATTCTTTCATATCTCCTAAGCCACAACTCTCCTTAGCCCAAGGTGCTCAGTGCGATGTCAGCTAGAAGTTGTGTGCAAGAGTGAAAGAAAAGTTACTTGGATAATTCCAAGTTTCGCCATCTGCGAATCTGTAAGAAGTTGACGTGCTCTTCTGAGTAAAGGCACGTGGTTGTATGCTATTTCACAAATAGTGGATTTCAATCTTGAGCTAGAGTTCTCTGGCCTGGACTAGTTCTCCACGAGAGAAACCAGGTTAAAATTGCTGTGTTTGCGTATGCTCTCCTGATCTCTATTTATTTTCGCATTTATCTCTGATTACTTAATCTCTTGATAGTTGATTTCTGGACTTGATATAGAGTTGTATTTTTAATTGGTTATTATCGACACAAACACTATTTATCCCCCTCTAGAGTTGCCTACACGTTACTTCAGGCTCATGACGGAGGGCATGGTTGAGTGACTCACCCATCCTTTGGTATTCTGGTACAGTCACATGAGTAGAGATGGAGGGCCGCAGGCCCACTTCGAATATTCGTGCTCAACTCGCGGTAGTAGGCAGATAGGTGCTCACAAATTTGGCCAACTTGTTTAATTCAGCTGCGTACTGACGTACCGTCATGCTCCCTTGCTTTAGCTGCATAAACTTGTTCTCCTTCGCTTGGTGAATAGCTGGAGAAGGTACTAGACTTCAAATGCCTTACAGAATGTATCAACCCGCTCCTAGTATATGATGGGTCGAGTATGTAACCAGTATCCCCAAGCTACGTGCTTTACGAATAAACCTATATTCGTAACCACGATTGTTGCCTGTATGTTCTTGAATAAAGTATAGGGTAAAGCTAAACCATCAACAAATAAGAACTAAGAACAATCACAATACCATTCTTCTTCTTTATTTACATCTCACAAGTATGAGTTCCGTCTTCAAAAGATAGTATACAAGCTACTCACTAGTTATACAACCACATGTCTATCTCCCATAAGGATTAATATACATATAATTATACAAGAATACAAAATGAAGTTGTTCTACATGCGACATCCCTTACTCTTCCGATTCATCATATTATAGGGAAGTATCTCGTCTTCAGCCTAGACTTCATCTAGTGAACAAAAACCAGGTCATCAAAGACATGTAAGTCCTCGATTCAAAGAAGGTGAAATAAAAATAATATGATACTGGAAATGAAATACAATAGAAATCTAAACCGAATGAACTCTAAGCACAATATTAAATATAACATTGAACTAACTTCTAAAGTGATCTTAATCTGGTGAAATAATTGTATCCAAAACTGTCCTTTAAGTCCTAAAGTCACTAGCACAGTCACAAGACAATTTTTCCTATATAATGCAAAGTTTAGAGAACATGTTTGGATCTCACATTCACAGTGTCATGAGCACTATCTAGGCAATAATCCCGTTACCAGGAATTAGGTGGTGGCAGTTAGGCCGATGCTTAGTAGTCCAGCCTCTCCTCTTCGGGAGCAAAATCATAATATCAATTACCAAATTCGACTTTTTATCGAATTAGGTAAACATTTACAGATAACACGAGCGTCAGGTAGGTAGGTGATCTAAGCATTCACCCAGTCTCAACGTAAGACCTTGCGAAGGACCTATAGGCATTGATCAGTTTTGTTTAATTATATTGCCTAGATTTCATACGATGCGATCCAAACTGTTCTCCCCCCAATGCTCTATTCTACAATCACAATCAATCCTAAGTCCTTTCTAATAATTGAAACACCATTTCATGGATCAAGTATACATGTTGATTTGTATTTCTAGAATACATATTTCTAGATTTAGGGTTCGGTATGATACCATGGCGTTTAAGTTCGAAATTAGGCTATCTTCCGAAATCCTTAGACTTTCGGACAGAGTCTCCTTTGTATTTCGAGCTCCAAACATAGTAATATAACCGATCCAGAGCAACTCTCCGTAGAATTGACATGGGTCAAATTCCCTTCGGTGGAACAACTCTATACCGGTCACACGCAGTTAATATAGTAGATAGGAATTGTATAAAAGCACAAAACTATGTTTGCCCAAAATTCTACATGTATCCTCTACTTGCAAATAGCATAACTCCTATCATATAAATCTGAATACCATCATAGTATATACCGTTGAAAAGCTTGTCGAATTTTCTACAAAACGAGTATTTAACATTTTGGATTTGACAAAGTTCATAGGTCAAAACTGAGGTACAAGACTGTTGTGTTATTAAGTTACAGATTTTTTTCAGGTTTCGACGACGATGTTGCACGGTTAATAACTTCTAATATACATCTAGATACTATATTATATACAGTTGGAAAGATTTTTGAGTCCTATTTGATTCTCGTTCAGACATATTTTCATTTTGGCCAAGTGTGATAGAACAAAATTAGCTCTGAAAATTGTTGCGCAAGGTGAACAAATTCAGCACATATCTTCTAATTTTAATTCATGTCCAAGACTTATATGGATGTGTCACCTTAACAGAAAACTCTTAAAGTCATGTTCTAAACCACGTATATTAATCTCAAAATTTATCTAAAATAAACATTTTACTTGAATTAATAGAATAACCAAGAACAATATGGAAAAATAATAAAAATGATATTTGTGTAGAGAAAGGAAGGACTTGCCTTGATTCTATAGGGTTTAGAAATTATGGAGGGATGGAAAGATGGTTTAGAAGGAGTAGGAGAGAGTATGGTGAAGAGGTTTGTAGAATGAAGAGGTTAAAAGTAAGGAGGTTAAAAGCTTTTACATAAGGAAGAAAACTTAGTTTTTGTATATAAACCAATTCCTTATAATATTAAACTATTAACCTATTATCCATACAAGATAGTAGAAGTAGGAAGTCAAAAGGAATTGAATGGAAACCCTCCGTAGAATCGTCCACATGCCCTCGGCTTCCAAGGAAAGTTAAGGGTTAAGTTGGTTAGGGTTATTTTGGTAATTCTATGTAAAGTTGATTAGGATTTAATTCAACCAAATTAAACTCCTAATCCAAATCCATTCTTTACACTAATTAAACCCTAATCCATAAATGATAAAGCACATAGGTAACACTTTAAAATATTAAATATTTATGTAAATATATGATATTATTATATTAAAATTTTTGGGAACCCGTGAAATTATATTATTAAAATAATAAAATTCTTTCCGTAAAGCTATTTTGTCGTAACACTTTATTTCCAAATAAATAATAAGTAATAAAATAAATTTTGAAACCAACTATGACAGAAAGTACCCCAAAAGATCGGCATTGACGAGTTGTCACGATGGATCGCTTGTTTCTGCATGACCCACTAGTAGTGCATGTTCAACCGGAGTTGAAGTTGAGCGCAAGCAACTCACTTTGTTTATTTGATGCCGAGGAGCTCGAAGTGGTCTTCTAACTCTTTCAACCGATTGATTGTCAGTGAAGGGTCTTCGGTGTCGGTGAAGGAGGCGTGAAACGCCTTCTTGAACTTGGAGACCTCGAAGGTGTAACTCCTTTGCGCGCGGCACAGGCTGAGGCTCGGGCTCCTCTGGTTCGACTTCGGTAGGTCGAGCCACATGCTCAGTGACAACATGTGTCATTGCAAAATTTTGTTGGCTACTATTTTTTGTACTATTTGATGTAGCGTATCAAGCTGCTTTTGCTGTACCTTGAATTACACTTCGAACCTAGCTTCAAATTGGGTCTGTCATGCCTCTGTTTACTGATTCTAGTTTTGGGTTTGGTAGTGTTACGCCTCGACTTGTTTCTATTATGCCTCCATCATGTGCAACATCCACTCTAGGGAGCTATTCGAGCCACTCGAAGTACTCGCTTCGTTCACGGCCGCAACTTCTCTAACTTCTGGAATTAGAAGACAACTAACATTAGTTTCAGAAATATTACTCGTTGTATGGAACTACTACTCTCATCGGCACGAGGTCAAAGGTTTCGAGACTCAAGACGAAAAACCAAAGACGTAAAGCTATGCTCTGATACCATTATGTCACGTCTGATTCCGTAGGATCATATTCGTCCCCTGGGCATAATGCTGTGCAAGCCTAAGTTTGCGCTCGCACAAGGCAGTGCATAAGGTTATCCGAAACACAACAACAAACAGAGTACGCAGAGAAATTAACACTTGCAAAGAATAAAACTTTTCTTTATTAGTAATAAAATGTCAATTAAAAGACTCAATTACATAGATTGCTTTGCTGGCTTACAAACTAACTTAGCATGAACGTTGATGAGATAGTCGTTCCATAAATTATACCCCTTTATTTAACTAAAATATTCAAAACAACTTGGATCAGAGAGAGTTGTCATTCCCGTTGGACTAGTGCGAGGTCTTCAAAAGTTGAGCAAGCCTTTGCGCTGGAGCAAGACTTTAAAATTTAGGCGTCGCCTTCAATTGTTCGACACGCCTCCCTGGGACGCAGCACCTGTGGAGAGAGAGGATCAGTATATTGTCGTGTACTGGTGAGTGACTATTTAAAAATTCTCATTTATGGTTCATGAAGTTATGTGAATCATGTGGTGTTTTTAGTAATCTTTCTAGTCATCCTAATCAATTTCACGTAACATAAGTTAAGGCATAACATGCTAGAACTACATTAAATCTTACCCACGACATAGTCTGCCGCTACAGTATAAAGCTTACCATGTCCCTTCGATGTCAAACCAATATCATTAACTAAAATAGTGTGTATGTCAAGGTCACTGACACCACAAGCCATCCTGGACTATAGCTTGGTTTAGATAGCGACCCTTTCAGCACGGGTATAAGCCCCACTGAAAGCTCCTAAATAACCTGTGCTAGTAACTAGCACATCTATCTTGCTTTCCTCTAAGGTCGAATCGGTCCCGTGGCCCCGGGTGTTCATTCGAGGAAGCCAAACCTTGTGCACAAGTTGTCTATGGCCGTGCAAGATTTAAACTAGTTACTCAAGCATGCTGTATGAATTTATAAGAAACTTAACCATTTTCAACGTGTTTCGCCTTGTCATTGCAACACTTAGTCATTGATTCAATCTTTGCATAACACATTATATAGTAGGCATAATAAAAAGTAAACATATAGCATTCTCATAATTTGTAGTTGTATAGCAGGCCTACTATAATATAAGCATGTGATATAGTTAGTGTCTTATCATCTATATTTGACATAACTAGTTATTGGTATCATTGATTGATTGAAGAAAGAGGGTCAAGGGGAGAAAGGTTAAGCCACTCACCATTGATTGAATGGGATGAAAGAAAAGAGTCTTCTAAACTATCCGTTCGCTTATGCGTCACATAAAATTGCATAAGCAAATGATTACTACTCTATCCTTTTCGATATGAAGTTCCAAGTTCACTGAACGTAAGCAGTGAAATTCATTGAAAACATTCTCGAAAACACATTCAATAAAACCAACGCAAAAAGGAGCAAGTGCGGATCAAAAACCATAAGCAGCGGGAGGTCTCTCATAGCTCAGACACATAGTCCTTTCTCGAGGCGCAACCCGTAGAATATGAGACTTGATTTCGAAGAAACCAATCCATAATAAGGAAATGCTCTTGATTTAGTTTGTCCTGATCAATCGGTACCACATAGTTTCTTAATCATACCCCTCATGAACGAGGTATGGGGCATGATGTTTGGGGCAGGCAACTACATCAGGGATTTTTTGGAGTCCATATTTGTTCACCCACCAAATTTGATTATGTTCACCATTTCATTCGAAGGTTGTCAAGTGTCAACATATAATTACTTTTTCCATTATTATGAGGTAAGAGAAATTTAATTAGTAAAAAAGTAATTTTATGTTGATATGTGGCTACCTATAACCCTTGAGTTAAGTGGTGAACATCACCCAAGTTTTTTTAGGTGAACAAAAATAGACTCATTCCGTTGAATTGGTAGGTCTGTATCTTGTTGTAGGTCCCTTCGTGTAAGCACTCCAAGGTTCGCTATCCAGACCAACTTCTGTTGGAATAAGTCCTAGATGCAGCGGCCTACGTCTCGGCGAGTGTGAGACTCGTCTCACAATATCGATATTTGTATACGGATATGTATTATATACTGTATTCTGTATTTTCTTGGATTCCAGAGTACCCAAAGAAAACTTGATTTTTGAGACTTTACTCCTTGATCGGCATAACGCCGATATACCGGTACCGATATACTGCCCGAAAGATATTCCACTTTTAGATATTTTTTTTCAGATATTTTTGTAAATAGTGTTCTGATATTTTCGTAAATAGTATTTAGATATTTTCATGAATAGTAAAGATACATTCTCTTATCCATTGGTTTCTTGGTTTTCTTCTGAAAGGTCGAGATCAATTCAGATCGAGTCATGGATTGCGATAGGACGGTCATAATTAATTCTAGATATATACCATTTCATTTTTTTTCAATTTTTTTTACAATCTCTCCCACTCTTCCTCTCTTATCATTTTCTCTTTATTTTTCTCGTGAGCTAGGAGCTTGGTCTCGTGGTGTAACTCCCTAGTCCCGAAATATATAGGACTAGGTATGTAGACATGCCAGCCGTATAATAATTATACAAGCTGTAAATGCAGTATAATCATGGCTAACTAATCTTATCCACAAAATAAAAGAATAAAGTATTATAAATCAATTATGAATTGTCACTGTAGAAGTTGTTGTATGGAAACAAATCCACTTCCAACTTTAAAAGAAAGAAATAACAAAATAAAGAGTGCAAGCAACAGGAATGATCCAAGAGCATGTCATCTTCGATAGGAAGAGAAGACCACGATCTTGGCTGGAATTTCTGTAAAAAGTCAAGAAAACACACATACTTGGAAAGATCACCAGTTCCTCAGAGGGACGTAGCAAGATACAAAAAATATGCCATATAACTGAATATAAATTATTCAACAATAAGTCAATCAGATCATAACTGGTCGAATACTCCATACTTGAATTAGTGTACCATCCCCCCATCCAAATAAGGACAAGAGACGGTACCCTAATCTACGATGAAGTATATCTTCGCACGCCATTTTTTGCCATGGAAAAGTTTGGAATTAACTTTTATATTAACAAACGAAACAAGTACAAAATTTTGATCCTTAATAGGATCTTCCTAAGTACAATTTTTTCGAAAACTTGTGACGATGGAGGTTGAATGTTGCTTCCTTTACTTCGTTGACGATTCGACGACGATCGAGAGAGAATTGTAAGTCTTCCTGTTTGATTTGCAAGAAGGACGACTATGTGGCTCTTTGAAGTGTGCTCTTACTTTCAGAATGTCCGCTTCTGTGGGTTATGCACTGTGTGTTTGAATGAAAGAATGATCCTTCTATTTATAGCTGATTTATGGAATGATCCACTCATGTGCATAGGGATGCTACGTGCGTGATATGTTGGGCACGGGGGGACTGTGCGCGTGATAATAGGACTAAATCTGTTGTAACTGTTCTTTAGGCTACGTATGAGCCGACACATGGTGTTTGTTGAGATTTTTCAGTTGCTGAGATCTTGGGTGGTTGGCACCCGTTCATGAGCATGACTAGGTCAATGACATATGGCACGTGTGCATTGCCCAAAGATCTCGCTCTGTTGGAGTAGAGGAGATCCTTGTGCCATGATTTGGCGTGTAAGATCCCCTATTGTAGGAACAAGATGATTTATAGGCGTAGGGATGACCCTACGCCAGAACTTGGTTTATTGAAATATTTTGGCGTGGGAGAGAATCCACGTGGTATTGCACAGTTGTCTCAAATTTTTATCATTAAGCTGATGTAACCTATCAGCTCGGTTTATAGAGCATTTTGGCTTCTAGTGGTGTAGGTTGGTGCTACGCCTATGACAATTACTCGACGTCTCTTCTATTCTTGTGCTGCCATCATCGAAGTGTGGTTGCACTCTGTTAGAAGAGTTTGTCTGGGAACTCGAACTTGCTGTCAGACTACAATAAATGCACCTTGATTAAAGGGAAGTTGGAGAGAGCTTAGCCATTCAAATGGCGTAGCCTACTTCTAGGGCATAGCCATTTTAGGGCAAGGCAACCTTTGCGAGTATAGCCGATTTTAAGGCTTAGTGATCTTATTGGCGTAGTGGCTTTTCTGGCGTAGTAGCCTTTAGCTTATTGGATTTGGTCAATTTGTCTTTAAAGTTTAGCCGTTGCATGCGGCATGATGCTCGAAATGTGACTAAAACAACATCGAGGTGGCAAATTCATTGCCATAAATATGAGATTCATCACATTAATTTTAGGGGACGGCGGGTTCATTGCCATTAATACGATATTCATTACGTTGATCTCGGAGCTTTGACTGACTGTCACTTGGTGTAGACGCAGGATTATGCCGCTGCCTATAAATAGAAGCTCTTGTGAACGAATGACTTTGCCCATTCCTCTTTACACCCCTACTTCATGCTTGTCCTCGACTTAGCTTTGGATGGTCGTGAGCCTCCCCTTTGGCACATATGTCGGCTGTTGATTGTAGATCTCCTTGTTCAAAGAAGTAGTAGTCGACGAAGAACTCTTTCAGAGATTTGAGATGCAATTTGAACCCGAACAACATCTTGACTGTGTTCTTCTTCGAGGGTCAAGATACTAGATTTGGATTGATTGCCATTATAGACTCGTTCCTCTTCGTACGCCAGTCGAGCTGCATAGGGAGTTGTACGGAAGAGCTGCGCCCACTATCTTCGGTCGATTCACATGGCCGAGGATAAGGTAAAGTGGTGCGCCCATGCTACCTGCGCCTTCTGCCAGCGGCTGATTCACATGGCCGAAGACAAGGTCAAGTGGCACGCCTACGTTGCCTATGTCTTCTTCCAATTATATGACAGAAGACCAAGTTAAATAGTGTGCCTACTCTGACTGTGCCTTCTACCAGAGTCTCATCCATATGGCGAAGACAATGTTAAGTGACACGCCTACGCCATCAGTGAAGGAAAAAGTGCCGTACCCTAGGATAGGACTTATATTCATGTAATAGATTTCCAATAAATGAAAATCCTTTGTAATAGATATATTTCTAATGAATGAAAATCCTTCTGTTTTGCACTTTTGTTTACTGTTTTGTCTTCAGTTCATCTTGATGCGCCACTCTTAGTCTTGGTGTCTGGCGTCTGCTGTTTATGGCGCTTAGAGTATTTTGTTTTTGGGGGCGCATGAGTTCCATGCTTCTATAAGACCCCCTTCAAAGTTTTCAAAACTTAAACAAGTATTTGAAATACTTTGAATAAGAAGCATGGACAGTAAAGACTTTTTTCTAATTGTTCTTGTTTGGAGCGTAGGGACATCCAGGGCGTGTGTGGTTATTAGGCGCACGATGTTTGAACGTCCTTGACAGGCTGTCAAATCAACCTTTGGGATGAGGGTTGTTAACTTTTGGTGTGATCCAAATGACGTCGGTTCATTTCAAATTCTATCGTGGCAGCGTATTGGCGGCATATAAATAGGCATTGGGTGTGTAGAGAGAATTTTATTTGCTCTCTTGTTTCCAGAGAAAAGAACTCTCTGACCTTCGTCTTCTTCTCTGACTTCTCCTTCGCCAGGGCTCCCAAGTCTACTGCTGTTGCTGTTGCTACTAAAGGAAAGGGCAAAGCGACAGCCCAATCTGTTGCGTCCGCGTAGGAGCCACTCGTTGTCGACCTGAATCACCCTAACGTTCGTAAGCCCGTCAAGGGTGAGTTGATGCGTTGGCCTTGGAGCTCGTCGGCACTTTATGTGTCGGCGGTTGCATGGATGGCATGTCCATCAAGTTTGTCACATGTCGCCCTTCACCGTTAGAGCGTATGATCCTAGCTACGAAGCTAGGTCTAGTAAAGTACACCTAGGCTTAGATATGCATAAAAATATGTTTGTTCGACATCACAAAAGGTTATAGGAACTTTTTGTTTATTGAACTTGAAAAAGGTACAATCGATTCCTATACGAGGAAATCTAAGTACAAGAATTCTGGAAAAGCGTGATGGAGATCGAGCACTGCAGCGGCTCCTTTACTCCATTGACGATCTGACGATGAGTTGGACTTGCTTTGGCTTTCTGGTATCTTTGATGGAACTCTAGGGTTACCGATCAAGAGGATGCCGGAGTTGAAGACTTCGAAGCTTTGCCTTTTGCCTTCTGCTTCTTTCCTCTCTGTGTGTGTCCTCTTTTTTTTGTTGAAGGGAAAACTCCTCCTATTTATAGGGAAAGGGGGCATATATGCGATGTGCACTCGGATATAAGATATGAAGGAATCTGCTGTCATTGTACGGTACGGGCTTCTGCTGAGCTGACACGTGGCGGACGTCGAGATTCCTCTCTATCGAGATCTCGGGTGGTTATCAAAATAACCGAAGGAGGAGATACGTGGTGCGTGTCTATTGCTGGGAATTCTCTGTTTAGAAGAAGCCGAGTAGATCTTGGATTTCATCTCAGAGTAGGATTCTGTTTGATCTTCAGGAGGCTATCGGTTTAAACAAACCGACTTGATACGACCTTTATCAAAAGAGCAAACCTCGTCCTTATCTGAGTTTTAAACCAATTGATATATTTGCACTTATCAATATGATCAACCTCTGTCCTATCTTTGAGAGTGGCGGTTTAAACAAACTAATTGGGTGGGACCATGCAACTTGCATCTTAGTGCTGCTGCACTTCTGGTGCAACGAGTAGACTGTTCTTCTGGAGACAACGGAGCCTCTGCTTTCAGGCGACGAGTGTACTATGTTTCGAAGACGACGGAACCTCTGTACGTTTGAGTGACGAGTAGGCTGTGTTTCGAGTAGTAAGGTCACTGTGCTTTAGGGCGACGAGTAGGCTGTGCTTCAGGCTAACGAGGTTACTATACTTTTGGAGCGGCATGCAGACTTGTGTTGGATGCAATGGTGTTTCCTAAGTCTTTAATGAAGGGGGTTGAGCTTCTGGGTCGAAGTAGAGGTCAGCGCCGTTGAAGCTGGGATGATGTGAAGTCATAACCAGTCTGTGCCTCCTACTGGCGCAAGATTGTAGCTACGTTTCTGGTTTGAAGAAGCTGGCTTTGAAGTCTTCTTTAAGAGCAATTAATGATAGCTCTTTAAGGAACGACTCCCTCTTAATTGCCAACGTTACTTGGGGAATTTCAAGGGGTCTTTTAATGGTCTAAGACTTAGTCGAATGAACCTATTTAATGAGGTTCATCGTGCTGAGTCCTAGGTTCATCCCTTTAATATGGGAATTTTAACCGACGGCCCCGTGGCCTATGTCATGGACCACTCATGCCCTATATAAAGGGAGAGTTTCTTTCGAAGGGCATGATAAACACGATTAAGAATATAAGCAACACAAAAACGGAAAATGATTAAAATTACTTAAACACAAAATTCTAGTTTATATATGACTAGAAAAATCATGATTATCCAAAAGTGACTATAAGATCAAAATCAAAATTTAGGCATGGTCAAATAGTATCAAATAATTTAGTCATATTAAATTCTAATTATGGCTACAGTTTAAAATTATGACCTAAATCCATGAAGAAATCGTTTAGCAAACAAGCACGGCTATGAAAAATCAATTCATTTAATCATGTTTAGAAAAATATAGTCCAAATTTAAACTATTAGGGTCATACATGCTAAAAGAAGGATGAAATATTTTGAAATTTCATGCATTTTTTTAAAAGTAAAATTGAAGCAATGTGCATGATCAAAATATCAAAAAAAATTTAGGCACGACAAAAATAATCAAAATTATCAAGGCATAATCAAAGCTTAGACTAAAGGAACCAAAAATCAGTTAGCATGACCAAGTCAAAATCAAAATCATGTAAGCTTTACTAGCATGTTTTTTTTTTTTCCAAATTTGCCTTGACTAGAAATCAAATTCAAGAGTAAGTAAATCAAATCGTTAATTTGCTTTGAAACATGATCAATGAAATAAATCATTTGGGCACAGTCGTGACTAAGATCAAATTATTTAGTAATAAAGTCCAAATCATAAATAAAAAAATTATGAGGTACACTCAAGATTATAACCAAGAGAATTCAAAAACAAAAACAAAATATTCACCATGGCATGATTAAATGATATCAAAATCAAGGCACGATCAATATTTGAAATAAAATCCGGTCACGATAAAATCCCATAAATATGCTTTAAAGAATTATCTAGATATGACATAATTATCAGTGAAATCTGGTATATAATTTTATTGAAAACAAGATAGTAAAACAGGAGAAATCAAATCATGATTTAGAAAAATCATACGTCAATTTTTTTAGGAAATCAAACATTGGTTATAAGATAGGATATACACGAAAATAATTACTTTATAACCTATTCACCCTCAAATCAATCACAAACTTCTATAATCTATAACTCCTTCAAAACTTATTACCCATTTGCCTACCCATGATTCCCTTAACTATCTCCATCAAATGTCTATTCCAAGGGTACCTAAAATAACCTATGTAACCTATCTAGGTTTTTTCTCGTATTTCTATAGCTACCAACCCTATACATATATACACATATACACATTATTCATGATTATATATCGACTATCTATACATAGCCATCAAATTATGCAACCATCAACAAAAGTTATACCATCACTAGAGTTGAATCATGAAGGAGATTTGGTCAATAGAAATTAAAGGATAGTCCTATTGAGCTGTAAAAAATGAGGTAGTTTCTATATGGAATACATGGTACTAGAAATGAGTTCTGAAACTTGAAGCAAACATTGAAACTTGAGTAAGACAAGTTTAAACAATTCAAGAAATTCTGGTAAAGTTGTCAATGACGATAAAAGGTCAAACATGAAATCATGAATATAGTCTAATAGATCCGAAAACCATACATATCCGAAGTCACTTCGCCTAGAGTTCATGCCCCGCCAGTGTAGTATACATCTAGCTGCAATGAACCTTTGGTGTCCATGACTCCTATAATGATAGATTACCGAATATTATATCAACTTCATCCAGGATTGCCGGAACAACTCAAGAGGTCAAAACATTATAATTTAGGACATAGCCTTAATAATATCCAAAAATCTATAAATACCTGGAATTACTTTGACTTAGAGTTCATGACTCGCTAGTGCGCAGCTAACTGCAGTGAACTTGCGGTCACCATAATCCAGATAAATGACTGCAGTGCGCATCTGCCACGTCATAGTAGGTAGTCGAATATTTTCTCAACTTTGTCCCTAGGAATTCTAAAGGAGTTTATAAAAATTCAACATGAGTGCTAAAAAGTTCTAAAAATATAATAAATGAAGTAAGTATATGTTCTCTGACCTTACTCTAATAATGAATGAATTGACCTAGACTTGTAGATTTGATCAAACCCGACTCTGACTAATATAAATAATACGAATTCAAATTAAGTAGAAGAGCTAGTAAAAATATTTCTGCCATTAGAGAAATACTAAGAGATACTGACCTATATCGGAATTATTTTGACAAAATAATTCCTTGGTCAATGAAAAGTTTGATAAATTATATATAAGTTGGATTAAGCAGTTAGTCTAGGGCTCTATGACAGAATGTTAGAATTGATCAAAGAAAATTAGTTTGTAGCAAAACTATGAAAAGATTTGGAGGACTTGGGAATATAAATCATTGATGAAAGGTTTGTTAAATAGGAATCAAAACACCTAAAATATTATTTAGCCTAGTCCCTAGAGAACATTAAATCTAATAGAGATATAAAAATAGTACTTAGGAAGACACATATAGTAAATATGTATAACCATGCAATCGGCCTAAGCTGTGATCGATCAATCCTATGTCGCAGGTTCCCAACGTACTCAATTCCTAAGCACCATTGGACTAACCTGCTGGGCCACCACTAAAAACATGTCACGACCCGCACCCGAATAATCGGACACGAGTCGGATACGCCCAGCCTACGTTGGGAGATACAACGTAGTAAGTTGTACTAAGCATCTAATATCTCAAGTTACATCATGAAATCATATTACAGCATCTAAACACTGTGCTAAATAATATTGCAAATCACCATGACTTTATAATACAAAATCATCAATTTAAAAGTAAACCTGTACAATAAAGTTCCAACCCATCACAAATCTCCTCGTAGCCTCCAGGCTACCTAACCATCATCCGTCCTGTAAACCATAACGCTAAGGTAGAATGCCCCGGCACCTGCAACAATCCAATCAGGAAAGGAGCAAAGTACAAGTCCACAAGAAGCTCTAAACAATGTAAACTGAAATACATGAAAAGAATCACAATATGAACTATGGTACAAGACAGGAATATGAAACTGTGGTACATGAAAGACAATGAAACTATAGTACCGGATCCAGAAACAATGAACTATACTATCAGTGTAACATGTATTTGAAATAACTATCAAAGTATGTGACCGGCTGGGTAAACAATGAACAATAGCACATGAATAATGGTACGACTTAGAGTCCTACGTGCACGATGTGAGACTTAGTCAATGCCTAGCTAAAATAGGATTGGTCACATATCTATAGTATTTCCCCACCCCAATGTACAAGTAAGAACAATGAACTATGAACAATGAACGGTGAACAATGAACAATCGTGTGTACAACGTGTCAATATGAGAACATGAAGCAAGACAGAAATACCGAGTAAAGGGTTCGAGTTAGTGTACTTGCCTTTGTACTTTGCAAATCAATATGTCTTAACGCCTCCTCCTAAATAGGGCAAGAGTGGATCAGAATCTAGCAATAACATTATCTAGCTATTTACTAACAAGTTAAATTACTAGCTAATATATTCTAGCTAACCCATATATACACTAGCTAGCAGGACACAATTTAGTAAAACAATATCATTTAGATAACTAGAACCTGAACATATAAACTGTATTATTACATATGAATATTTCCACTAGCAAAAATTAATTTGTAGCTATAATTACTAGTAGCATATTCCAATATACAAAAATAATTTTATAACAATATATATATAGACCCGTTTAGGCAATCCCTAATAATCTATTCATACATATATTAGGTCTCAATATTTTTAGAAATACCTTAGCTTATTCAAAATAATTATTAGTGAAATACCTTAAACATAATTTTAGCTAAATGTATGCTAAATATTAAATACTATAATAGTATACTGGCTCATTATACTAATAATATACACAAAAATTTATACACTATATAAATATATAAATCAGCCTAGTGGCTTAACTCAAACCATACCAAAAATCATTAAAACAACTAACCCCAAGCTCTTGCTTTATACTCGGTACCAAGTTTTCAAGCCCAAAAATACATTTTAAAGCATATATTAAAATCTGGAATAACAGTCTTACTCAACCAACCAGCTACCAGCCCAAACTGGATTAGCTCAGATCCTATTGAATTCGGTCCATAAAAGCTTTAATAAAACTAGGAGACTGAGCCCTCAGCCACTAGAACCTAGGTTTAGAACCCATGGTTCTCTCCACTCTGGAGAGAACCCCAGCCGAAAAATCAGAAAAGAAGGGGAAGAAGGAGAAGAGCAAAAGGAGGCGCTCACCTAAGGAACTGGGAAGAGCACGACCACGAGTCCCTTCGATGCGACGAGGACTCGACAGCTGAGGGTGGCTACATCCTCGATGGCAGTGCTCCACCGGAATTTGAACCACGACGGAGTTGCAGACAACCACCGCGGAGGGCGGCGGTCGCACGGCGAGGCCGGACGACCCGTGGAGGAGGAAGACGAGGTCAGATGGCCTCTATGCTCGGTTGTCGGGAAGCGGCACGCTCGTACAGAGAGGAAAATGGCCGGGGTCGGCACACAGAGGTGGTGAGGGCCTAGATCGGCTGGTCATGAGGACCACGATGAAACTCCCCCTTTTTGGAGGCGATGCTGTACTCCGGATTCGGTCACTGGACGTCGGATCCGACGGATATGGAAGTGGCGAGGCGTTGGAACGACGACGACGGGACGAATTCGAGGACACGACGAGGAGATCTGTTGGATACGCCAGATCTGTCGGTGGACACGGCCAAGACACGGCCTGGTTAGGGTTTGAGTCTGATATGAGTATGCTATGTGATGTAAAGTGTTCTGCAATGGCCAGGACACGATATTGGATGTGAAGTTGTAACGTGTCCAACTACTGGATACGATAATGGAGTAGTATCTGCGTGTCCGAATGCTGGACACAGAATTGTAGGTGTAAAAGTTTAACCAATTGAATGTATTTGTGGACATACCTATGATAGGATCTGTAGCAGGACACGAAAGAATTGTTGACACGCCAGGGTCGGTCGGGAGGTCGGTCGAGTGAGGATCTGGATGAAGGCTTGGCAGCGGATGCGAATGGCTGGGATCAGCCGAGCGCGTCGAATCTGGAAGCGGTCACTGCCTTGTCGGGTGGCTCCGAAAACAACGCGGAGACAGTGCATGACTCCGGTGACGCGATCGTCATGCTCAGGTTAGCGACGGCCGGAGCAAGTGAGCTGACTTCTGCGGCTTGAATCTCTTGATGGCGGTGGTGGTGTTTGAATGTGGCAGTGGAGATGCGGTTCGTCGGAGTGATGGCGGACAGCCAAAATAATCTGGAGTGGTGATGGCGTCGGGAAGGAGGAGCAGCAGAGAGTGATAGGAATTTTTGTAATAAATTTTGTGTATAATAAACTATTGGAAGTCCCAATAGTTTAAAGGAGGGAATGGAGTGTTCTCCAAGACTTGAGTGGCAACAATTGTAAATAGGAGTAGACCTATGGGCATATTGGAGGACTAACTAACTAACCTCTAACAAACTCCAACTAATTACAACAAATTCCTAGACTATCCATTTTTTAAACTACTGCATAAGCCCGGCCCAAGTAAATTCGATTGTTAGATAGCCCTATAGACCTGACCTATCAAGTATAGTCCGTGCTAAACTACAACCAAATTCGCTCAAGTCCAAATTTATAGTAATAAACTTAGGATGCACAAAGTATTGAGAAAGGAAGACTCTTTCTCAGGGCCTATTGGTTCCGACCATAATAACACTAACCCTTAACGACATACTCAAAATGTAGTTATGGTCTAAAGGCCTTAGTCAAGTCACCGACTACTTATCTAAATACCAGCCTGGCCCTTGCACCCTACCGATTACTTATACAAGAACCAACATCCACGTAAAGAGAAAATTTGGAAAGTTATACTCGTTCTCGACGAGTTATTTCGCTAAACCTAATTCAAAAATGAAAACAATTAATTAAATACTAAGAATCACAATTTATATAATAAATCAAAATGGTTTTCTATAAATTCTCAAAAGCATAATATTGTTTCCTCTTCAAAACTAGAATTTCAAACCTCAAGAAAAGAATTTTATAGTTTAAGATTTCATGAGTAAAATTTCAATTCGCGGTAGTTACAAATCTACCCCCTTACAAAAATTTCGTCCTCGAAATTTCGAAGGGCATGATAAACACGATTAAGAATATAAGCAACACAAAAACGAAAAATGATTAAAATTACTTAAACACAAAATTCTAGTTTATATATGACTAGAAAAATCATGATTATCCAAAAGTGACTATAAGATCAAAATCAAAATTTAGGCATGGTCAAATAGTATCAGAATAATTTAGTCATGATAAATTCTAATTATGGCTACAGTTTAAAATTATGACCTAAATCCATGAAGAAATCGTTTAGCATAACAAGCACGGCTATGAAAAATCAATTCATTTAATCATGTTTAGAAAAATATAGTCCAAAATTTAAACTATTAGGGTCATACATGCTAAAGAAGGATGAAATATTTTGAAATTTCATTCATTTTTTTAAAAAGTAAAATTGAAGCAATGTGCATGATCAAAATATCAAAAAAAAATTTAGGCACGGACAAAAATATAATCAAAATTATCAAGGCATAATCAAAGCTTAGACTAAAGGAACCAAAAATCAGTTAAGCATGACCAAGTCAAAATCAAAATCATGTAAGCTTTACTAGCATGTTTTTTTTTTTTTTTCAAATTTGCCTTGACTAGAAATCAAATTCAAGAGTAAGTAAATCAAATCGTTAATTTGCTTTGAAACATGATCAAAATAAATCATTTGGGCACAGTCGTGACTAAGATCAAATTATTTAGTAATAAAGTCCAAATCATAAATAAAAAATTATGAGGTACACTCAAGATTATAACCAAGAGAATTCAAAAACAAAAACAAAATATTCACCATGGCATGATTAAATGATATCAAAATCAAGGCACGATCAATATTTGAAATAAAATCCAGTCACGATAAAATCCCATAAATATGCTTTAAAGAATTATCTAGATATGACATAATTATCAGTGAAATCTGGTATATAATTTTATTGAAAACAAGATAGTAAAACAGGAGAAATTCAAATCATGATTTAGAAAAATCACACGTCAATTTTTTTAGGAAATCAAACATTGGTTATAAGATAGGATATACACGAAAATAATTACTTTATAACCTATTCACCCTCAAATCAATCACAAACTTCTATAATCTATAACTCCTTCAAAACTTATTACCCATTTGCCTACCCATGATTCCCATAACTATCTCCATCAAATGTCTATTCCAAGGGTACCTAAAATAACCTATGTAACCTATCTAGGTTTCTTCTCGTATTTCTATATAGCTACCAACCCTATACATATATACACATATACATATTATTCATGATTATATATCGACTATCTATACATAGCCATCAAATTATGCAACCATCAACAAAAGTTATACCATCACTAGAGTTGAATCATGAAGGAGATTTGGTCAATAGAAATTGAAAGGATAGTCCTATTGAGCTGTAAAAAATGAGGTAGTTTCTATATGGAATACATGGTACTAGAAATGAGTTCTGAAACTTGAAGCAAACATTGAAACTTGAGTAAGATCAAGTTTAAACAATTCAAGAAATTCTGGTAAAGTTGTCAATGACGATAAAAGGTCAAACATGAAATCATGAATATAGTCTCAATAGTATCCAAAAACCATACATATCCGAAGTCACTTCGCCTAGAGTTCATGCCCCGCCAGTGTAGTATACATCTAGCTGCAATGAACCTTTGGTGTCCATGACTCCTATAATGATAGATTACCGAATATTATTCAACTTCATCCAGGATTGCCGGAACAACTCAAGAGGTCAAAACATTATGAATTTAGGACATAGCCTTAATAATATCCAAAAATCTATAAATACCTGGAATTACTTTGACTTAGAGTTCATGACTCGCCAGTGCGCAGCTAACTGCAGTAACTTGCGGTCTCCATAATCCAGATAAATGACTGTAGTGCGCATCTGCCACGTCATAGTAGGTAGTCGAATATTTTCTCAACTTTGTCCCTAGGAATTCTAAAGGAGTTTATAAAAATTCAACATGAGTGCTAAAAAGTTCTAAAAATATAAATAAATGAAGTAAGTATGTTCTCTGACCTTACTCTATTGAATGAATTGATGACCTAGACTTGTAGATTTGATCAAACCCAACTCTGACTATATAAATAATACAAATTCAAATTAAGTAGAAGAGCTAGTGAAAAATATTTCTGCCATTAGAGAAATACTAAGAGATACTGACCTATATCGGAATTATTTTGACAAAATAATTCCTTATGGTCAATGAAAAGTTTGATAATATATATAAGTTGGATTAAGCAGTTAGTCTAGGGCTCTATGACAGAATGTTAGAATTGATCAAAGAAAATCAGGTTGTAGCAAAACTATGAAAAGATTTGGAGGACTTGGGAATATAAATCATTGATGAAAGGTTTGTTAAATGAGGAATCAAAACACCTAAAATATATTTAGCCTAGTCCCTAGAGAACATTAGAATCTAATAGAGATACAAAAATAGTACTTAGGAAGACACATATAGCAAATATGTATAACCATGCAATCGGCCTAAGTTGTGATCGATCAATCCTATGTCGCAGGTTCCCAATGGTACTCAATTCCTAAGCACCATTGGACTGGACCTGCATGGGCCACCACTAAAAATGTCACGACCCGCTCCCGAATAATCAGACATGAGTCGAACACGCCCAGCCTACGTTGGAAGATACAACGTAGTAAGTTGTACTAAGCATTTAATATCTCAAGTCACATCATGAAATCACATCACAGCATCTAAACACGTGCTAAATAATATTACAAATCACCATGACTTTATAATACAAAATCATCAATTTAAAAGTAAACCTGTACAATAAAGTTCCAACCCATCACTAATCTCCTCGTAGCCTCTAGGCTACCTAACCATCATCCCGTCCTGTAAACCATAATGCTAAGGTAGAATGCCCCGACAACTGCAACGAATCCAATCAGGAAAGGAGCAAAGTACAACCCGATAAGAAGCTCTAAACAATATAAACTAAATGCATGAAAAGAATCATAATATGAACTATGGTACAAGACAGGAATATGAAACTGTGGTACATGAAAGACAATAAACTATAGTACTGGATCCAGAAACATTGAACTATACTATCAGTGTAACATGCATTTGAAATAACTATCAGAGTATGTGATCGGCTGGATAAACAATGAACAATGAGCACATGAATAATGGTACGGCTTAGAGTCCCACGTGCTCGATGTGAGACCTAAGCTATTAGTCAATGCCTAGCTAAAATAGGATTGATCACATATCTGTAGTATTTTCCCACCCCATTGGATAAGTAAGAACAATGAACTATGAACGATGAACGGTGAACAATGAACAATGAACAATCGTGTGTACAACGTGTCAATATGAGAACATAAAACAAGACAGAAATACAGAGTAAAGAGTTTGAGTCGGTGTACTTGCCTTTGTACTTTGCAAATCAATATCTTAACGCCTCCTCCTAGAATAGGACAAGAGTGGATCAGAATCTAGCAATAATATCTAGCTATTTGCTAACAAGTTAAATTACTTGCTAATATATTCTAGCTAACCCTATATATACACTAGCTAGCAGGACACAATTTAGTAAAACAATATCATTTACATAACTAGAACCTGAACATATAAACTGTATTATTACATATGAATATTTCCACTAGCAAAAATTAATTTGTAGCTATAACTACTAGTAGCATATTCCAATATACAAAAATAATTTTATAATAATATATATATAGACCCGTTTTGGCAATCCCTAATAATCTATTCATACATATATTAGCTCTCAATATTTTTAGAAAATATCTTAGCTTATTCAAAATAATTATTAGTGAAATACCTTAAACATTATTTTTGCTAAATGTATGCCAAAATATTAAATACTATAATAGTATACTGGCTCATTATACTAATATACACAAAAATTTATACACTATATAAATATATAAATCAGCCTAGTGGCTTAACTCAAACCATACCAAAAATGATTAAAGCAACTAATCCCAAGCTCTTGCTTTATACTCGGTACCAAGTTTTCAAGCCCAAAAATACATTTTAAAGCATATATTAAAATCTGGAATAACTGTCTTACTCAACCAACCAGCTACCAGCCCAAACTGGATTAGCTCAGATCCTATTGAATCCGGTCCATAAAAGCTTTAATAAAACTAGGAGACTGAGCCCTCAGCCCACTAAACCTAGGTTTAGAACCCATGGTTCTCTCCACTCTGGAGAGAACCAACCCAGCCGAAAAGAAAAGAAGGGAAGAAGGAGAAGAGCAAAAGGAGGCGCTCACATACAGGAACTGGGAAGAGCACGACCGCGAGTCCCTCCGATGCCGACGAGGACTCGGCAGCCGAGGGTGGCTACGTCCTCGATGGCGGTGCTCTACCAAAATTGGAACCACGGCGGAGTTGCAGACAACCACCGCGGAGGGCGGCGCTCGTACTGCGAGGTCGGACGACCCGTAGAGGAGGAAGACGAGGTTAGATGGCCTCCATGCTCGGTCGTCGGAAAGCGGCAACGCTCGTGCAGAGAGAAAAATAGACGGGGTCGGCACATGGAGGTGGTGAGGGCCTAGATCGGCTAGTCATGAGGACCACGACGAAACCCCCCTTTTTGGAGGCGATGCTGTACTCCGGATCCGGTCGCTGGGCGTCGGATCCGACGAATCTGAAAGTGGCGAGGTTCTGGAACGGTGGCGACATGACGAATTCGAGGACACGACGAGGTGATCGGTTGGATACGCCAGATCTGTCGGTGGACACGGCCAAGACACGGCCAGGTTAGGGTTTGAGTCTGATATGAGTATGCTATGTGATGTGCAAGTGTTCTGCAATGGCCAGGATACAAAAATATTGGATGTGAAGTTGTAACGTGTCCAACTACTGGACACGATAATGGAGTAGTGTCTGCGTGTCCGAATGCTGGACACAGAATTGTAGGTGTAAAAGTTTAACCAATTGAATGTATTTGTGGACATACCTATGATACGGATCTGCAGCAGGACACGAATGAATTGTTGATACGCTGGGGTCGGTCGGAAGGCCGGTCGAGTGAGGATCTGGATGAAGGCTTGGCAGCGGACGCGAATGGCTGGGATCAGCCGAGCACGTCGGATCTGGAGGCGATCGCTGCCTTGCCGGGTGGCTCCGAAAACAATGCGGAGACAGTGCATGACTCCGGTGACGCGGTGACGCGATCGTCATGCTCAGGTTAGCGACGACCGGAGCAAGGTGAGCTGACTTCTGCGACATGAATCTCTTGATGGCGGTGGTGGCGTTTGAATGTGGTAGTGGAGATGCAGTTCGTCAGAGTGATGGCGGATAGCCAAAATAGTCTGGAGTGGTGATGGCGTCGGGAAGGAGCAGCAGAGAGTGATAGGAATTTTTGTAATAAATTTTGTGTGTAATAAACTATTGGAAGTCCCAATAGTTTAAAGGAGGGAATGGAGTGTTCTTCAAGACTTGAGTGGCAACAATTGTAAATAGGAGTAGACCTATGGGCATATTGGAGGACTAACCTCTAACAAACTCCAACTAATTACAACAAATTCCTAGACTATCCATTTTTTTAAACTACTGCATAAGCCCGGCCCAAGCAAATCCGATTGTTAGATTGCCCTATAGTCCTGACCTATCAAGTATAGTCCGTGCTAAACTACAACCAAATTCGCTCAAGTCCAAATTGACAGTAATAAACTTAGGATGCATCAAAGTATTGAGAAAGGAAAACTCTTTCTCAGGGCCTATTGGTTCCGACCATAATAACACTAACCCTTAACGACATACTCAAAATATAGTTCTGGTCTAAAGGCCTTAGTCAATAGTCACCGACTACTTATCTAAATACCAGCCTGGCCCTTGCATCCTACCGATTACTTATACAAGAACCAACATCCACGTAAAGAGAAAATTTGGAAAGTTATACTCGTTCTCGACGAGTTATTTCGCTAAACCTAATTCAAAAATGAAAACAATTAATTAAATACTAATAATCACAATTTATATAATAAAACAAATTGATTTTCTATAAATTCTCAAAAGCATAATATTCTTTCCTCTTTAAAACTAGAATTTTAAACCTCAAGAAAAGAATTTTATAGTTTAAGATTTCATGAGTAAAATTTCCAATTCGTGGTAGTTACACCTGCCGATCGAGTTCAGTCTGGTTGCCAACATGAAGCGCCGCAGGTTGTGCTCTGCCCTGCTCATTGGCGGTTGCGCACTTTTGTTAGGCTGGAAGAGCCTCAGAAGCTGATGCACTTTTGAAAAGGGCCTCCTATCGTGCTATGGACTGGATTCTCGCTTAGGCCAATAGCTGCTTCAGAAAGAGCTGCGTCTGAGGAGGAAGGGTGCTGTGGTGGCAGACTTTGATGGCACATCTTCTATCTACAGTCCCTTCTCTCATGACGATCACACTGTGAAGATGAACCCCAGCGTAGATCCGTAGAATTTTTTTAGTTCAGCACATGTAATCACAAAGACTTTGTAACAGATCCTTAGGAAGTTTTCTTTTATGTAATCATGACAAATATGTAATAGACTCTTGTAGCCATGATTTAATAAAAAGAACTGTCCTTGAACTTTTTATCTGTTTTTTGTGAGTTTGTCTTTTCTGTTGGCGTGCTTGACCGCCTGCGCTTCTGTGAAGCTGGGTTGGTAGCGGGAGCACCAACCTGTGCCATTTTTTATCTGCACCTTTGTGAAGATGGGTGGGTAGCAAGAGTACCCACCTGCACCTTGTGTCTCCCTGTACTTTTTCATGCTTCTACAAGACCTCCTTCAAAGTGTCCCGAACTTGAGTCAAGCTCGGGATACTTGGAAAAGAATCTTGACACGTGTTTCTTTGTAGGCGAAACGCCCATCACGTTTGCTGCCAGGCTGACGTCATGCTTGGGTTTCAACATTAAATGCCTCAAGTTGTCGCTTCCTTAAGTATTGATCATGACTCCTCGTTTCTTGTGAACGTTTATCATGACCTTTTTCTGAACCCACGTCATTTTGAGAGTTTACGAAGCGTCTTGCCTTCTTTTGTTGACTTGGCACGACTTTGTGAGCACCCACTTGAGCGTGAGGGCTTTCGCTGGTATTGCTTGTCTTCATACATAGTATTTCTTCAGGAACTTGCCATTGATTGGCATTATGAGTAAGTCACCATTAGATTTGGCCAGTCGATAAGTGCCGTTGGAATACACCGTCTCTATGAAGAATGGTCCCCTCCCACTTGGGTTTGAACTTCCCTGCCATTTTGTGAGTCATCACTATCGGTCTTCAAACTGCTAAGACGATGTCGCCCACTAGGAATGTTCTTTTCCGGACCTTTTTTAAAAGGTCCCAAAAATACGAGCTTGGTAAAGCTCGATCCTTTGCTGCGCTAGTAGGCATTTTTCGTCCAACGTCTCTAACTTTTGTAGCCATCAATGCTGATTGTCTTCGTCAGCCAGCTGGTTGGTGATAGCTACCCGTAAGGACGGGATTTGGATCTCCATGGGGAGCACTACTTCGCTCCCATAGACAAGGAAGAATGGTGTGCTGCCCGTGGGTGTCCGAACGGTCGTACGGTAAGCCCATAGACATTCGCCCAACCTCTCATTCCAATCACGTTTGTTAGAAGAGACGACTTTCTTAAGCAGTTTGACGATGGTTTTGTTGAATGTCTCTGCTAGTCTATTAGCCGCAGGGTTGTAAGCCGTTGATGCCACATTCTGTATTCGGTTCTTGCGTAAAATCGATGGAATGTGTGGCTCACGAATTGGGGGCCATTATCGTAGACAATCCTTCTAGGAACTCCGAGGCGGTAAATAACGTGGTGCTTGATAAAGCTGATCATGTTGGAGGTTTTAACTTCTACCAGTGGTACCGCTTTCGCCTATTTAGAGAAATAGTCAGTGATGGCGAGGATAAATCGGTGTCCTTTGGAGGAGGGCTGGCTGATCGGCCCGACGATGTCCATTCTCTATGCCTTAAATGGCCAAGCTGCCACCGTGGGGTGTAGATATTTCGAAGGTCGGTGGATAAAGTCAGCGTAAAACTGGCATATCTGACACTTCTTTGTGTAATCTATGGCGTCTGCCATCATGGTGGGCCAATAATAGCCCATGCGACACAACTGGTCTTGTAACTTAGGGCCGGGCTGATGGGCTCTGCAGGTTCCATCATGCGCCTCTCGGAGTGCCACTTGCACTTCTGTTTGGGAAAAATAATGCAGGAGGAGTCCGTCGTATGAACGAAGGTACAATATTTTGGTGGCCGTGTCGTAGAAGAATCGGTGTGAGCGTCTCTTGACAGAGGCCGCTTCCTTTGGGTCTTCAGGCAGGATTCCGTAGACAACGTAGTCTATGAATGGGAATCGCCAGTCTCGAATGTCCACGTCAGTGTTTACTTGTACTGTGTAGCTTTAACATGTACGTCGAGCATTCTTCGAACAAACTAGCTTTCGTCCCATCACTGTAATGGTATATTGGGATCCAACGGGGGCAGCCAGAGAAGCGGCGAGGCTGGCTAGTGCATCGACCTCTAAGTTATGTAGGTGTGGCACGTGTTCTATAAAGAACCCTACGAATGTGGAGATGATGTCGATCGCTACCTGGTGGTAGGGGATCAGGTCTTCATGTCGAACCTCATACTGCCCTCGAACCTGGCTGATGATTAATTTCGAGTCTCCATAGGCCTCGATGTAGTCAACCCCCAGCTGTTTAGCGAGTTGAAGCCCAATGATGAGAGCGTTATACTCTACAACATTATTGGTGCATGACTCCATGAGAGAATACGCGCGATTGATGACTCGGTCATCGGGGGTGATGAGGATGATCCCAACTCCTACGATGATATCGCCCTTTGGTCCTGTTCTTGAAGCACCATCGAAGAACATGCGCCAACCTGAGTTGTCTAAGACTGCATTGGACTCTAGAACTTCATCTGGGATATCGTCGTAGAGTTTTGACGTCTCTGGCACAGGGTGTGCTGCCAGGAAATCTGCCAGCGCTTGGCCTTCGACTGCCTTCTGCAGGACGAACACCATATCATAGGGAGTCAGAAGGATTGCCCACGTGGCTAATCGTGAGTTTAATGCCCCTGGCTTGATCATGAGGACTCTTAAGGGATTGATTCTTGATACGACGTGGATCGTCTGTCCGATCACATAGTGCCACGTCTTTTGTATAGCAAAGAGAAGGGCGAGGCACTCTTTCTCAACAGGATTATACCTGTGTTCGTCTCCAACCATGGTTCTGCTGAGATAGTAGATCGCCTGTTCGTGGCCTTCACTGCTCTTCTGGGCTAGCAAGGCACCAAGAGATTGGTCCATAGATCGGACGTATTGTAAAACCCCTAAAATTTATAAAAAGAGAGAGAGTATATTTTGTATAGGTATTCCTCCTTATTTAGAAGGTTGGTATATGGTAGTTAAGTTTAAGAAATGTTATGCATATTAATTATCCAATGTAAAGCCCTCCTTAATGTGTAAGTTTTTATTTTAATCTTAGTAAAGATTTTGTAATTTCTTAGAATTATTAAATAGCCTTCAAACAAATTTATATGAATTGTGAATATCAAAATATAAGCAAGAGATTGCTATTCTATATGATAGTATAATTTTTGTTGTACAAAACTTTTACTAAACTGTAATAGAAATGTTTTAAGATTTTTGTTTTATTATTATTATTATTATTTATTTATTTAATATAAATTGTAGTATTTAATGGCTTGTGTTTGATTTGATAATTTGCTTAATAGTCTTGTTATAATCATAATAAGTAAAATGATGCCAAATATTTATTCAAATATTTTAAAAATATTTTGGGGATTTTAGAAATTTTTATGATTTAATTATATTTTATAAGTTTATGTGTGTGTGTGTGTGTGTATATATATATATATATATATATATATATATATATATATATATATATATTTTTTTTTGTGTGTAAATATATATATATATATATATATATATATATATATATATATATATATATATATAAAATATATATATATATATATATATATATATATATATATATATATATATATATATATGTTGTTGTTTTAAAAAAAAGAGAAAAATGGGCCATACACACTGCTCTTGCATGAACAGTGCATCAAAGGACCCGACCCCAAAGGCCTCGACCCAGACTTCAAGAACAACAAGTATATATATATGAATACACATTCGAAACCTTCGGAAACAAAGTCGAACTTCAAAAGAAACCCTAGTCCCCGACTTATAGTCGCCATCTCCGACATCAAGGGATGCCCCACGCCAGCCTGCCACCAAACCGCAGACAAGGGACAGCCAAGCAGCAGCAAACAGCTCTGTTGACCCCAACTTCGCAGGTATGGTTCTTCTACACCACGCCATCGATTCTTGAAGCGATTTGTGATTTGAGAACACAACCTATAGGCCTTTGACCCCATTGGATCGTTTCGACCTAAATCGAAATAAAATCGAGTTAAAATTTGATGCAAAAATAGAAAAAAATTCTATTTTTTAAGAGAGCCAAGAACAGCCCAGACACCCAACTTGGAAGGCAGAAGATTGTCGATCCTTCGACTGTTTAAAAATTGTGTTTGAACAAGGTCGTAGACAACCTAACCAAGATGGAAACCCCATCATTAGTTTTATTTCTAGTAGTTTTTACAGTAAGACAAGTCGGAGTGAAAATCGAGAAGAACGCATTAAAACTGTTTTCAGAAACTTAGAAAACTTTCCGATACGACGTGCGTTCCGACAAATCGGACAACGTGGTCGCAACCCATAAGCATCGAAAGGCGCCTATGGATGTTGTCGATGTGTGGGAAACTGGCGAAACTCGATTTCGTTGCGTATGCACGACGAAATCAGTGCATATCCGTCAAGATATTCCCGTATCGACCCTTTGCAAATTAAGCCATAACATCGTGTACAATCGTCGTTTCGAGACGAAACTTATGCCAACAAGACCAAATCGATTTTTTGGTCCTGTGTGCCAAGTTTGGTCCGATTCTGAGAAGGTAGACCAGAACGCCTATTTGGTGACCCCGCGACCCGATCCAATGGGCAAAATTGTGCATAGTCCGCCGGAATCAAACTTTGGACATACGGTTGGGTTCATCTCCTCAAACTGGATCCGTAGACATGTAGTTTGATGACTTTAGAGACCATAGATATTGGCACACGTTTTTGTGCAAAACAGGTCCAACGACGGACATTATTTTGACCCAAAATTACGATTTTGCCCCTGTTCTAGAATTTAACTTTTGGACAAGCATTTCCTAGATATATCTTTTACATCGGGAATGTTCTTGATGTGTGTTTCAGCATTCGAAGCCGTTCGTAGATTTTGAGATTCATTGCTGACATACTTGATTGTTGGATTGTCATTTCCACATCGCCAGGTAAGATACCTTGCCACCTTACTCTGTGATTTACTTAATTCTTATTTTCAGTTATTTATATTCAGCATTACTTAACCGTTGTTAGTATTATATCACTGTGCGTCCAAGTCACACTTAGGTGCAAGCGAATATATCGGTCGTTTACTTGCTTTTGCTTTATTCTCTGCATTGACTTAGCTTAGTGACCACCCATTGATGATGAGATATTGGTATATCTCATACGGTCTTGACACATGATCATCACGAGTTGTGAGTCACATGTAGGATACGTACTCACGTAGTCGGCCGGCCACCGATACGTATGAGACGTGCAACGGTTAGGAGTAACTGCCAATAGATGTGCATGCTAGTAGACTTGGCAGTTGCTAGAGGTTCATATGAGTCATAGATGTGACCCTACTAGGCATTAGGTAGGGAGAACAGTTACTTAACGTATGGGCCACGTATGCACTTTCCTATTCCTGATCCTGCTGGCCTCTGACATTCGAGGAATGTTAGGCTTTGAGGTCCCTGATTTTCTGGTAGGACCATACCCGAGTTTCCTGTACCTATAGCCAGAGTGCCCATACGTTGAAGGTTTGTTCTTAACTGCATTGTCACTGTAGAACTGGTAGGCACCCTATTGCATGCATCCCTTTATTTTCTATTATATATCACAGTTTATACGGCATGGTATTTTCTTATATCTTGTTACATCCCTCTGAGGGCCTGGTGATCTCTCCAGGTGTGTGCTTTATGACTTTTGCAGGTGTTCTAGCCAAGACCATGATCCTCTCAATTCCTTCGAAGATGATTGCTCCTGGTTCATCTTGCCATCTTTATCGATAAATTCCTTGTATATTCTTCTCATTTAAATTAGTTGGTAGTGGATTTGTCTCTGCCTAACTACATGTACAAATGATAAATTCATAGTGATTATATTATTATTCTTTAATTCTGTAGATGAGATTTAGTTATCATGGTTTACTGCATTTTACAGCTTATGTATATATACGAGGATTCCATATATTGGAGTATACTTCGTATGTATGCAGCTGGCATGTCTATGTACTTCGTCCTAAGTATTTTGGGACTGGGCGTTACATATTTTTGTGGTATCCCATGCAGATCGAGTTTATTACTTCAGTTATATTACCGTACCGATGTGAACCTACATATATGATTAGAATCTAGGTATCTCATCCACACATTTGACCTCCTTCCTTGAATTCAATTCAAACTCTCATCTGATTACCTTGACTTCCTTCTCCTTGATTCCTTTCGCTGTAAATCTTATATTTTTCCCTCACTACAAGAAAACATGGTTTCTGTGACATGTAAAGTTGTCACAGAAATTATGAAAGTCGTCACAACACATCTTCTGTGACGAGTACAGTGACGACTTATTTTCGTAGCCTATACCTCCGTAGCTAAAAGTATATGTGACGACCAAAAGTCGTTATCACAGAAAGATCTCTACTGTGACAAGAATATGTTGTCAGTGATAGTAAACTTTTCGTGACAACAAAATTCATCACTAAAAATATTATAAGTGGCGCACAATATTGTCACAAAATAGCTTTTTATTGTAACTAAAAATATTTTTTTTAACAAAAATAAAAATTATTTTTGTGACGACATTTGCTATCACAAAACAACTTTAGTAACACTTTTATTGTTGTCACAATAAACATATATGTTTAGTGACAAGTACATGTCATCATTGTAAACACTTGCAGTAACACATTTATTATTGTCACCATAGTGTACACTTTATATGTTTGATGGAAATCAATTATCACGAGTATTTTTTTTGTCATTGTCATTATACATTAAAAACACAAGAACACAATGTAATATCACACAATTCTTGTAGAAGAGGGTATGCATGATTGTGCTCATCTTCCAAAAATACCCCCATCGACTTTCCAATGTAAACCAAAACTAACCTTCACAAATTCTAAAAAGCCTTTATATAGGCAACTAACTCTAAAGTAATTATAGACGACAACAACATGAAAAGTAATTATAACAATTCTCAAAAAGTAATTATATTGCTCCACAAAGTTCAGTACATATAACATGAAGAGAAGTAATATTGGTACTTATAAAATAAAGAGTATCCAAAGTAGCTGGTACATAAAACCTAGAGTAATCTATAAATATAAACTGATGATCAATTGCATATGCAGCTCCTATCTTGGTGATGATCAATCTTTAATGACCTGTATAAATTAATAAAGAGATTGTTTAGAATATTACGTAAGCATATATGTATAAGAAAAAAATTTGACATATCCTAATCCAATATCAACAGCTATCAATACCGTCGTTGGGGTCTCTTTTCCAGTCAATTCGGGAAGAAAATTTGAACGATAAATACTAATTAGTATGGTGTAAGCATGTAAATGAAGAAAACTGATTTATAGTAGGTAAACCAATCAACAAGGTTAACAATTATTTCATTCAATTTCAAAACTATTAAAAAAGAACACAAAGTATTTAAAATCTTAATGTCTAATTTTTTTCCTATACTTTTAGTAATTTATTAATAATTACTTGTTTTCTGATACAAAAAATCCATTGTTTCGATCCGAAATTACTGATAATGTGGATACCAATACTCATAGGAAGGGTTTGATATCTATGTCTGATTCCGATACCGACTCATAGGAAGGGTTCCATTTTTCTATCCGATTCAGATACCGCTACCGCGAACCTTGATACAGAGTGAAGTAGATGAAACATTTATCTACTCATAAGAAAATCCTCGTGATCGCAAAGACCACAGTGATCAAGGTTAAAGCAAGAGATTACTTCAACAACCAGATCCTTTACATGGAAAGATTTAATCTATATGATTAATGTAAAAGAATCATCTCAAAAATCTAGGGAGTTTGAGTAGTTTTTATTAAAAATTCGGGGGCCTGGTTTGGAGGCCAGAACCTCTTGACAATGATTCCTCAGAATACGAGGAGAAGAAGTCTCCAAACTATCCCAATCTGATCTCTCTCTAGCCCTCTCTCCCTCTCTAAAAGCTAGCTAAAAAGAAAAGAAAAAAAATTGATCATGAATTTATCAAAATAGAAACAATGTTGACAGTTATTCACATACAACAATTTTTCCTGAACTATAAAGACTAGAAACTCATAACCAAATGTAACAGTGGAAATCATTGAGGAAAATATAAAAAATGATAGTATTTTAGAAAATAATTTCATGAAAAATATAAAGTATCAAACCTGCACATTGGTGGCAATTTTGTGATGAAAATATTTTTCATTGAAGATGATGCTGCTTAAAACATGAAACATGTATGCATCATAAACATTTGGATGTTAAAGATGTTAATGGCCAAAAGTAGAAAACTATAAAGGATACAACTCGTGTGGTAAACTTGTAAACCGTCAACAATATAACAGTACACAATATTTTGGTTCAATAATGAAATAGAAATTTATAACAATATGTCTACTAGATAATTGCATAACCATCATGTATAGAATCCCAGAAGCTTTCACAGACTGCCAGTTATTAACCACTAAAACACCAAATCCCTGATCTTGAAAGCTAACATAATATACAAAACATGATATCAAGAGAGCACACCAAAGGAAGAGGATTCTAAGACCTACCACTTTGGAAAATCTTCCCAATAGTTGCAAGGACTCCTGTAACAATGAAGTTATTAGCACTTACCCCATTTTTGCATAACCTTGCCACAAGTGCCCGTGGGTTCACAAAGATAAACACACAGCTATTGGATAAGAATTAAGGCACATCCCATCTAGGGTTAGAAGAGCTAGGTTCTACTTCCACTAAAAAAGGGCATAGATCATCGAATTTATGAATGAAATACTCTAATGATGCCGGTTTGATGGGTTCGTTAAGCAGAGGGAAATATTCATTTGTCCGCAGAGGCGGCTCCGCCCCCGGATCCTTGAATTACAAATTGGTGGACATAGATGTCACCTTCAAAGCCCTCCAAGTATCATCTTTCTACAATTTTCTTCTTCTCAAACTTGTTGTCTACATATTTAATACTTAATTCTAAACATTAGATAGTGCTCTGCTTGTTATAGATGTAGGGAATTTCTTTTAATTATGTAAGGATTCTTCTTCTTTCTGAGAATAAAATTGGGGGCTTTTACGTCACAAGTTCTTTTCTACAAAATGCATTTATAAAAATCTAGATATTTCCCTGATTAGTTTTTAGTATATGAAAAAAAAGAGTTTTATTAATTTCTTTTTATTAGTAATTACTAGGAACTAGCAAGCAGGAACCCTCTGTAAATAGGGTCCCACATCCTGTAGAGTCGTGCAGACACACACTGGACACGATGCAACAACCTAAAGCATAGTAGGAGACTCCAAAACAATGTTGTGTCCCTGAGTCGTTTCGTATTTGTATATGTGCAACAAAGATTAACTGTAACCGTGCGACATTAGATTTTTACTTCTCTGTTATGATTTATTAATGTATTCTTAAGGGGGGGTTTGGTACACATAAAATTTTATTATTCCCCCCAAAAATTATTGATATGTGCTATCCATCATCATAGATATGTAGAGAATACACATTATAAGAGAAACACTCTCTTCATATTCTTTCTCAGTTATGTCCTCTCTCTCTCTCTCTCTAGAAACCAAGCTAAGCCAACTTTCCTTAATCTTACAACATACCATATATAGGAACTTTGTAAACCCCAACAGTTGATTAACCTTCCCATATAGGCTTGTCCGATACTGGACTAGGGAGCCTAGCAAGGTCATAACATGGGTATCTAATGAGCCCAAACAAATTGGTGGATATTCACGATATTGTGATCTCACCACCGTTACTAGATTACTAAGTGTACTACCACTTGGTAGAAATTAGATATGCCATAAGAACAAGTTCTAGGTACTACCTTTTAATATCCTGTACAAATCCTTTCTCCACTTTAGGCCCAAATCAATTACCATTTCCATTGAGACAACCTGATTATATGTGCCAGGTGTCAATCATACCTAACTTGACGCAACTAAAATTCTAAAACATTTCAATAACTTCTACTTGCATGTGGCATTATGCTAGTCCATGTTATTTAAAATTTCTTCACATATTGTAGAAATTAATTGTTAGGGTGAAGGCATGTTCGTTCCTCACTTTCCTTACTCTGCATAAACCTTGAACACAGTCATGTCCTGCTGCTTAGCTCTCATTTTATACCTTGATTTTTTAGAATTTAATCTTCCCTGTACTTCTTGTCATGGGTTATCCTAAATGTAATATTCATTTTTAAACTAAACTTTCTTTTCTCACATCCTAAAGTAACTATTAATGCTCGTTTGGTTTGTCGTGGCATATTTGGTTTGTGCAAACTTTAGGCATTGCTCATGAGCTAAAGTTTGAGCTACATTTGGCATAATTTTGAGGACACTCAAATTATTTTGGTTAGAAAATGAAAAGTTTGAGATTAATACTCATATTAACATCTTCCAAACTTTAGCATAGCTAAGGATCATGATATTATCTACTTTGCCATAAACATATCTGAAGGCTGGCATAATTCTTTTGGTTGAAGGAATGCAATTATATGTTTTAGATGATCCGAAATAATAAAAGCTTGATTAATTTAAATTTCCATTTGTTTCGTATAGGATGTTGGACGATCTCTCTGGAGATGAAAAATATAGTTGCAATAACTAGTTTTATGTTAGAACTGAAACTGGTATGTACAAAATTATCTCATCCTGCTATGTGGTATCTTAAATTTCTCATTTTCCCCTCTAATACTTATTGATGCAATAAGGTCTAAGCATGACTCGCTGAAAAAGCTATAGAAGCTTTAAGATGCCAGAAATTGCCTTTGGAGGAAGCTGCTCAAGAAAGGTACTCTTTAATTGATAAACAAAATGGTGCAACGAAAAGTATGTTCATGTTACTAGGCTAGATGATATGTATTGCTTTTGAATCCTTTTGTCTATGTATAGTAAAGTGAGCTTAGTTTCATTTTATAGTTTAACAACTTGCAAGAATTAGATTGGCAAGTACCTATGGTGGAGACATTAGCATAATTTCCAAGCTTAATTCATAACAAAGCAGTAAAAACCCAATGTCGCATAGTTACAAATTAGATTGGCAAGTACTTGATTGTTTATAACACTTAATTTTTTTGACCTTGTTGATATATTATACATATTCTTTGATCAGTGTTTTTGGCCAACTTTTTCTTGCTGCCACATAGGTTATTTTGGTGTATATTCTTATATCTGCAGTTGTCAAGGAATATTGATCTGGTGTATAGTGGGGGTAGTGTTGTATTGATGGATTTGGTCTTCCAGACTTTCTATGATGGAGGAAGGCATGTCATTTCGGTGAGTGACTTGTCTTTATGTGTCTATTAATATAATTTCTACATTTTTCTTTAATTCCTTGACGTTGTAGGTAGACAAGTAGTAGTGAGTTTCTGTGCCAACATACGTATAGCTTCAAGAAAAAAATATATATACAGAGCTTCAAGATGAAACTGTTGTGATAGGACAGATGGATATTGACACACACACACATTATAGTTGAGACAGTTGAATTTAGGAACTTCAATTTGCACCTGGTTTGATTTTACTGTGTTACCTATGTTTCATGAGTTTGATTTTACTGTGTTACCTATGTTTCATGAGTATGTTCTTCCCATACTTCGTCTTTTGAATGTTTAAAGCTTCTACATGAAGGAATTCCTGTTACGTCAAGGATAGAATCTTTTGGACAGCCAAACACATTTGAGTTCAAAATAGGATAAAACAACATTTAACTAGTGTTCACAATAAAGAAGTAATAGGTTGAACGATAATTGCAGTTCTTTGGGCAGATAAAGAATATTTATGCCATATTATACCTGAGAAACACATAATTCTAATCTGCTACTACCTCTTCAAGAGTGATGACTATAACCCGTTAACTCTCACATCAAAGCCAACATCAGCTCGAAGCAATTTGATAATCCCATATGGTACAACAAGAACTGAAAGGGAAAAAACAGGTTCTAATAGCCAATCGAAAAAATTGGGACAAAATAGTCATAAGAAAAGAGGAGCAGTGAACAGGACTCTTTGTTGTCGGTATGTTGTTTATTAATTAGAAATCTACAAACAAATATAATAGATAAATAAGTGTCACAAATGAAACAAACGAAATAGTTTAATATCCAGTTTCTTTATGGTGATGAGGAAAAAATGACCCAACACATTAACTCTGTGATTCATCTGAATCCTTAAAAAATAAAACAAAAATCAGCACATGAAGATAAAATACTATTACGTCAAAGTGAACTCACAAGGGCAAGGACTGTACATAGTCCCCAAAGGTGTTCTACAATACATTCCCATTTTCTTTCATTCCAGGCTTGTAATAATTCAATTATTCATGTTAGCATAATAGTCTACCTATAACAACAAGTTAAGAAACAGTATAGACAAGCAATAACATTGAGAATAATTTTAATATCAAAATTGATAAAACTTGTTAAATCTGGAGAACTATTTCAAGAAAATCATGACTTAAACCTTGAGTCCAAATGTATGAAAGTGTCATATTATCTTCATGGTACAAATTTATAGAATTAAGGACTATTCACCTGTGTTTTGAGTACCTTAGCTTCTTCATGATATAAACTAGATGATAATTAATACACGGCTATATACCTTTGACTTATACCTCGAGATTGGAAGTTCTTATATGAGGACCATGAACCCTATCTTTAGAAGTCCTTTCTTCCACAGCTGACCTAGAGAGAAAGTGGTGAATAATTTTAAAGAGAATGGAGTACCGAGAAAAAAGTAAGATTAAACCCTAGAAATAAATAAAAACAAATCCTAATATTAAACCCTAGAAAAGATTAAACCGCTGACCATCCTTTCCATCCTCCGTCTGTTGGGACAGTCCTTCGCCCCTGTGAAGGTGCAAAGGAGGACAACCGCGACAGGGCAGTTCCAACGGTGATGCGGGGTTTTTAGAGAGGAGGATATGATTACCTGATGGAAGCGGGATTCCAGCGGCGAGCGTGCGGGTTTCCAGCGGGAGCGAGGTAGTTTCGGCGGGAGCGGGGGTCCAACGAGAGCGGGGTGGTTTCGACGGGAGCGAGGTTCCGCGGGATTGAGAGAAGTGAGCGGGGTTCCAGCAGGAGAAGAAAGGTTTGGGGGAAGGGGGAGCACAGGTTTGGTGAAAGTTTTAGAGGGCAGCCGGGTTTTGGGGGGTGGGAAAGCACGGGTTTTTTAAAAAAATTGGAGGCCCTAAAATTTCTAGTGAATGGGAAGCCAAAGTTTAGAAACCGGGGTACGATCCTCAAACTTGATTCATATCTATTGTATCACATTACACTGTGTATCATTCTTTAAATCAAAAGTGAAGGTACGACCTCACGACTTGGAATTTTTCTAACCTCTTTATTCCTAAAACCATGTCCTAGTCTCTAGAGTGAATAGACTGTAAGCCATTCTTAATTTTAGGAATTATGGGATCACCGATTGATTGAGGTAAATTGGTTCTCACTAGGATGATAAATTAGTGACTCGTGAACTCCCACTTTCTTTTTAGATCTTTTGGTGTCCCTTACCATGACTTTGATATTCGAAGTGTAATACAAGCTGTTACCATCCAACAAAATTCATATACAAGACCCAGACGAGTCCACCTTCAAGTAGACATATCATGTCCCACTCAAACACATCTCCTTGTACTATATTTTATGATACAACTTTTAGGTCAAAAGCGACTAGCGATAGCTCTTACCATAACACCGATGTACTTTTTGACTGCAGTTAGAGATCCAACCTTGACTCAAAACTTTTGTCCCAATATATGGTTGTGATCTGCTCGAAGCCCTCTACACACATACCACTAGTGTACCACTCAATAGAGGCCCCTTGTGCTACTTAAACACAAAAGTCACGGAAGGCACATCTTCATGACTTACAGAACATATTCTACCAACCCAACAGGAAATTAGCCCGACCACTTGAGTTAGAACCTAATTCTAGGTTACCCTCACCTATTAGGAATGGTCAGACTGACTTTGTGGGATCTTGCCCAGCCAATATAGATTAAAACCGAAGATTCATTGAATAGAAGAATGATGTCCAATTGGAGAACCCATTAGGACTCAGTTAAATCCATCCATGCCTATCACCCTAATGGGACCATAACCAAACATGATAAAGTAGGTCCTTACCTCTATTATGTAGGCCCTACCTCTGGGCTCACTAATTATCTTTCCATAGATTTTGTAACTGTATCTCTTTGTAGCCTATGTCATGAGATGAATGGAATACCTTGGTACTGGCTTGCTTCCAGATATACTTGACCGAGACCTCTTCTACTGTCTTGACCAAACATAGTCAATATATGGGTAATATTAAATAGATAATACCTAGACTTTCTATAGAGTCCGTGACTACGATCAGAAGTACCACGTACTCTCATACAACCCCTTGAAACTTGACCTTCTTAGAAGCCCCACCATGGTGCTTCCCATGATTAACCAAGTTTTTTAAGAACCTTGAGCTTAGTAAACCCAATCTCTTAGAATGGGGTGCCATCCGTAATTGTCCTTTCCATCAGTTTTGAAATTGTGGCATGATCTGCGTATTGTATTTTATATCCCTTTGTTCGTGTGTTAAATAACCACGGTAAACTTACAACCTTAAATTCTTCAAATACATTCTATCCCAAAAATCGTCTCTTGTTTAAGTCGAGAATAAGATTTTTGAGGTGTATAGATTCCAAGCCTCTAGAGAATGTAGGGTTCTTGAATTGGAAAATGATTGGGAGTGATTGGCTCTAATTGAACTGATAAACAATGGTTCATGGCGCCTATACCTACTCGTACCATTTGATAACCTCGACCGCGACTTTGATACTAGGAGCACAAACACAAACTTTTTTCTTCTAACAAACTCCACGCTCATAAACTAGACAAGCCACTCTACACACACTACAACAAAAAGACCTATTAATGACGCTCGACAAGGAGTTTTAATGACGGCTGATACATAAGCGTTATCAAGTTAAAAAATACCTTTTTTCTATGACGGTTTGGGCTAATTCTGGACTTTTTATAACGTTTATAAAACAAAGCGTTATTAATAGTTTAGAGCGGTGGCAAACTTGTAATAAACTTTCTGTAATATATTCCATCCCCCCTCCGATTTTACTCAGAAGAACTCTCTCATTCTCCTTGCTCTCCTTCTGCCCCCTCTTCCCTCCTCTTCCTAAACCCTAAAATTTCCCATCTCCTCATTTCAATCTCCCATAAACCCTAACTCTAGGTCTCACTCTAAACCCAAGCTCTAGGTCTCACTCTAAGCCCTAAGCCCCCAACCCCTCCTCCCACGAACCCTAAGCCCTAAGCTCCCAACCCCTCGCTCATCGACGGAAGCGGCGGCGGCGGGAACGATGTGGTGGGTCGAGGTCGTCCAGGCATTGTGGCTTCGTGTTCAGAAGATCGGGGAGGTCGGTGCTCATGATGAGCGGGACGACGCTCGGTCGAAAACAGGAAGTGGAGTCGGAGGAGGGTTCGGGAAGGCGTGGGCTCGGGATCCGGTCGGGGTTGTCCTCGGCACGGAGACACGTCGGCCAGACTTCGATTTGAATTTATCCGAGGAATAAATTCAAATCGTTTGATGTTCTGTAAGCTTTAAAATTCTTCTTTAGAATTGTCTCTGAAGCGTTTGATGTTCTGATTGATGAACAGTTGGAGGCGTCGACGAACCAGGAGCTGAGCCAGCAGACCTCCATGTTCAATCTCCCTCCCAAGACCTCCATTACTCTCTTCTTTTGTGTGTAGACTTGTTCGCTTTGTCGATGGAGACATTGAGCACTTACGCTGTTTTTCTCTCTCGATGTTTTGTTATTAGGCCGAGGTCGAGACGGATGAAGTCTATGCTCAGATCACTCTGATGCCGGAGTCGGATGTAAGAACTCAAAATGTTGTTAAAATATGTGTAATGATTGTAAGTTTTTTTAAGCGAACTCATTTGTTTTGTTTCGGTTGGAAATTCTGTAGCAAACGGAGCCTAAAAGCCTTGACTCGTGCCACTCTGCCGGAACCTTCGATGTGAAGTCGAATACCGGAGGGCCGTTCGGAACGATGAGGCACAAAGCCAAGCTCGGCTACGGCGGGCTCGACATCGCGGTCAAGCTCTTGGAGCCGATCAAGGAGCAGTTCCCCATCATCTCCTATGCTGATTTCTACCAGGTGAGGTGATCATCATCTGAAATTTTTTGAACGCATGTTTTGTTATTGATCTCTATGGGTGTGGCACAACACGATACAGACACGGGGACACGGACATGCGCATGTTTTAGCGTGCATGTATTTTTGTTATGTTATCTTTAGTTGTCATTAGCTAGGTTTAGCATCGGCAATTTTACTATCTTTCTGAAAATTTATTTATAATTGAATGATTGTTGATATTATGAATGCTTCAGGCTATATAATATTATCCGAATGTGGTATTATCTAGGCGAATGTATTATTTAGGAGATCAACTTTTTTAGTGATTTATTTATTTAATACATTATAACGTTTGTTATAGTTTTGTATTAATTGTCAATTGTTCCTTTAGTAGTGCGTTATTTATGTTACTCTGATGATTTATTAAGAAATACCTGTTAATTTCAGCTTGCTGGTGTTGTCGCCGTGGAAGTTACCGGTGGGCCGAAAGTTCCTTTCCACCCTGGTAGAGAGGTATTGTTTACTCGTCTCTTTTTGCAAATTTTGATTGTTATATCTCACAATAAAAAGGGTTGTATGTTATATATCACGATTTACCAAGACTTCCTTGTTAAGAATGTGATGCGCAACCTGAATATATTATCTTACAATAAAAAGGGTTGTATGTTATATATCACTTTTTGCAAATTTTGGTTGTTACTTTCCCACCGAATATATTATCTCATCAGGAGTCTAGTTTGTGTTTAGAACGTGATGCGCAACCTGAAATACTTACAAATAACCCTGTAGACTCGAGACAAAAACGTCTAGTATGTTTCTCTTGGATCCTCATTAGAAGCTAGAGAGTCCCAACTGAATCGTACTAAATATGTGATGAATCTTTTCAACAATCATATGTTTTGTAATAGCATATTGAATGGAATTTGTTGGCGTGGAAGGGTTTTGAGGTTTATGACAAGAAGCTCTCTTGTTTTGATATGGAGGATTTCTGATATATGATTAAATTAAATCTCTGTATTTGTTGATATTCAAAATATACCTATTGTTGTAAGTAATTTGTTTACAGTGTCCCAAGTAAAATCTATAAGGAGATATATTTATTTATTTATTATTTTTATTCTCAACTTTAATGCATTTAACCAGCATATTTATTATTGATTCAGTATAAGTAGTTTTTGTTAGAATACCTTTAGCAGAATAATTATTTTTCGTTTGCATATTCTCCTCAAGTGTAGGGAGGAGATTATTTTAGTTTTCTCCTGGTCTCTTTTTTGCCATGAATTTACATTGACATATTCCTGTTGTATGTATCAGGACAAAACTGAGCCTCCAGTGGAGGGGCGTCTACCTGATGCCACTAAAGGTACCTTATTGAATTTGTGCATCTTTCATGTCTTAATTGGTTGATCATGAAATTTGTTGGTCGTCAAATGCTTGAAATCATCTACCGTGCTGCATTCTGCCTTTATCTTTAAAATATACTTCTCCAGTATCCATACGGGCTTGTTCCTGGTGGATGTTGTAGTTCGAGGTATTGATCTGTTGGTAGGAAAATAAATTAGGAGTTAATAGGATATTCCTTTCGGTTATAGTCCTTAATTTGTCCGAATAAAACCTGGCAAATTACAAATTTGTAAAGTTTTTTTTTATACTCAGCTGCATAAAATCTTGCACAATTCCTCGTGCTTGTATAACTTAGTTTTTCAACATGAATGGCACATGCCAGTTTGTTGGGTGTGATTAATTTTCTCTCTAATGAACCCAGTTCTTGCTGAATAATTAATCTGAGTAAAAGGAATAGAGTTTTTCAACACTGATTGTGATTAATCTGAGTAAAAGGAATAGAGTTTTATTTTCATATATGTAATCTTCACCATTTTCCTACATAAATCAGATTCCTACATAAATCAGATTCGCCTGAAATTATATGGACTGATTTGGTTTTTAGGCATGACAATTATATTTCATGATTAGATTTGATTTTTAGGCCTGACAATTATATGGACTGATTTGGTTTTCTCTTTTTCTCAGGATTTCACTGGTGTTCCGGCTGTCGTTGTTCTTTCATGATTATTGGTTATGTGGCCAAGTTTTGATGTGGACAAATTTGGTAGTTGTAAATATCTATATGTATTTGGATATTCTATTTTGATAATGTAATGAAGATGTTGATATGTACTCTATTTTGAGAAATGTAATAAAGATGGTGATTATAATGTTAACTTTTTGGAATGTAATATATACTGTGCAGTATAGAGCATTATAAATATGCTAATTTGAATAGTATAAAGTGTTATAAATGTGCTGCATTGAGCCTATACATATTATCTATTCATGACGTTTTAAAATTGTTCTGAATTGTGCACTATATATTAACTATTCATAATATTTTTATAGAAACTATTCATGACGGTTATTTTATGACGCTTTTAAAAAACATTTATAACACCCGTTTTCATAACGGTTGCTGTGAAAAAAAAGCGTCATGGTTGGTCATTAATGACATTTTTTAGCCGTCATTAAAAGGGTTTTTTGTTGTAGTGACACATGTCATACATGTCACACACAAACACACCTTCCTGTGCTCCATTTTAATAACGTAACATGCATGACACATTATTCTCCTTTAGAGCAAACCATAGATGTCCATTTTGTTCCAATTGATTTAAACTTGCGATATCGACCAATTTCCATGAACAAACTGAACACCCATGATCCATGCAAGATAAATCACATCTATGACATACACACTCCACCCAAGCAAGCACATGCCTCCTACACAACACCAAACACCAACTCGCATATCTAGTCATTATGACTTAAAGGTCCCCAAACACTTACCAATTCATAACTTATAGCAAGGTTCTGCACTTGTTATGGGTTCTCGTCTCTTGGCTATGAAATTTTCTTTTCCTAAGTTCTCCAACCCCACCTCTTAGTTACCCATGTTAGGCAAAGAACGAAATCCTTTTAAACCAACAAGTTTCAGTTATATTTGAACAAGATATGCCCACTTCCTTGTTAAAGTATGACCCCCATAGGAACAATATTAAATGGTAGTAATTCTCCTATAGAGGTTAGTGACCAGAAACGCTATGGCAATATCCAGGCCTCCCTTAGGATCCCTGATTATGGACATGAGTGCCAATATTATCATATTTTTCCTTAGGATTTGATTCCCTAGAAGTTTTATAATGACAATTTTTACGGTTAGCCAACTTTTATAAGGTGGGTAGGGCCTTGGAGTAAGAATGCCCTACTTTGTAGAATATAACGTCAATTGGGTTCCTGTGATAGCACCTCCTCTATTATTTCGAAAATCGAGTTATGATTTGACGAACCTACCCCCCTTGTATTAAATCTCGTATTTGTTATATTTTGTATATATTAAGATTATTTTTAATTTCGAGGACAAATTTTTTATAAGTTTGGTAGGATGTAAAACCCCTAAATTTTTTTAAAAAGTGAGGAAGTATATTTTGTATAGGTATTCCTCCTTGTTTAGAAGGTTGCTATATGGTAATTATGTTTAAGAAATTTTTTGCATATTAATTATCCAATGAAAAGCCCTCCTTAATGTCGTAAGTTTTTATTTTAATCTTAGTAAAGATTTTGTAATTTATTAGAATTATTAAATAGCCTTCAAACAAATTTATATGAATTGTGAATATCAAAATATAGGCAAGAGATTGCTATTCTATATGATAGTATAATTTTTGTTGTACAAAACTTTTACTAAACCGTAATAGAAATGTTTTAAGATTTTTGTTTTATTATTATTATTATTTATTTATTTAAATAAATTTTATTATTTAATGGCTTGTGTTTGATTTGATAATTTGCTTAATAGTCTTGTTATAATCATAATAAGTAAAATGGTACCAAATATTTATAAAAATATTTTAAAAATATTTTGGGGATTTTAGAAATTTTTATGATTTAATTATATTTTTATAAGTTGGGTCGAACCGGATCATGCCCAGCCTGCACCGTTGTTGAGACGGCGGCAGTAAGCTGTTCCATTAGCAGGTAACCATACAACAACATCTATATTTGTCACAACTCAAATTCGGAAAAAAAAAATGAATCTTTATTAAACATTGAAATAAATATAACTGGAATTTAAATGTACTGAAATAAATATCTGAATTCAAATAACAGAGTTTTAACTAAACAACAAAGCTGGAAAAAGGAAAAGCTATCTAATCAGCCGGCTCATCGGCCTCAGTCCCAACGTCCTCCAATGGGGACTCTGCCAGCACTACAGGGTACAGAACAGGGTCGTAGTAACTGCTGTATAACAGCTCAGCATCCTCAATGTCCCCTAAAAATGTATCTCTAGTCAGGAGGGAGCAAAGTACAATTCATGCTAATTTAAACAGTTAAAATAAATAATAGGATCATGCACTTTTAAACAGTTTAGAAATGAACAGTTTTCTAGCAGTAAAACAGTGTGATTTGAATAGACAATGAATATGACCGGCTTGGGATGTACAGTTGTATCCTATTGATACGATTCGGCTTATCCCCGTGTGTATGAGGGGTAAGCTAATACTGGCCTATGTTACAGTTGGATGTGGTCATAAACATTACTCTATTCCTCCAGTCCCCAATCAGTTACAGTAGTTGCAGTCAGTACTCTCAGGGAGAATTTCGTGTTTGCATCGTGGTTTAAACTTGCAATAAAACGATTATTAAAATAACTATAAACTAACACAAACTATACTTGCCTCAAAATGGACTTGACTGGAGAGGATGAAGACTTCGAGATGGAAATTCAGAATCGTCCTCGAATTCCTACATTCGAGAAATTGTCTCAGATTCCAGGGTTACCAATCTAGCTGCGCTAGTTGAAATCTCTAATTGTGTCCTAATCTATTTTAATTCTTATTTAACAAAACACAAACAGAAAATACGATTATCGATGCGTTGAATTTATAACGAGGGGAAAGGTCGTTTAAACTTTGTATTTTAGAAAACTCGTCGATACCAGATTAATTGATTAAAACTTTGTATTTAGTAACTATAAATATAAAACTAAATTTCTTATTTTAGTGAGAAATACATGATCGCTAATTAATATTAAAACTTATAGATTTTAGGTGAGAAAATCTTTATTAATTTTTTTACAAAAATACTTTTATTAGATTTATTCGTACGCTACAAAAACTCGCAAAATCAGCAATAACCAAAAACCTACGCTACCAAATTACAGTTACAGAACCAACAACCAGCTGGGCTTATGCCCATTACAATTTATTTACATAAATTGAAATAAGACAGAAACGGTCGTTAGTTCTAAACTATAATTAATTATAAATAAATAAATAATGAAGTAAATTAAATGGTAAAAATAAAGTAAATATTTATCGAGTCTCAGATATGGTCCAATCGTCAACGGCTAATGTCTCAACGTCCGGGCGAAGCCGGTTTCGTTTGCACTTAGCCGGGGCCCATTGACCGATACGGTCGTCGTCCAAAATCTAAATATTAAATATATATTTCCGAAATCAATTTTAAAATCATTTTTAAAATATACTTTAAATTTACGGAAAAATTTGGCAGCATTTCCTCTATTTTTGGTCAACCCAAAAACTGGGAAATATGCCGATAATTTTCCTGCAAATCCCAAACCAGGGAATTCCAAAATATATATATATAAATAATCCACAACCAATCCACAGATTAATTCGAAACGACCCAAAACAATTTCGGAAGTCCGAATCCAACCAAAACGCGCTACCGGAAAAATCCGAAAGCCCGAAATATATCAAAATCCATTTTCCGAAAAGTTCCGAAAAAATCCAAACAATCAACAGAACCTTCCCGAAGATTCTAAAACTACGACGTCGCTAAAAAACTGAATTCCCGGGAGGGAATCAGGGACCATACTCATCACAGACAGAATGAAAAATAGAACGGGACAGGGGTTATACCTCGGGTTGCTCGGCTAGAGCTCTCAGATGATTAAAAGAAGAAAAATAGAGATCCGAACAGCAACGAAAACCCGAAACAGCGCTGGACAACGCTGTCCAAATCAGCGGGCACTTGCGGAGACCCGGACAGCGGAGAGAACGGCGGAAAACAGCAGTACAGAACTGCGGTGACGCCGAGAGACTTAGGGCACGGCCGCAGGGTGCAGCTCGCGGGCAGAGGGGCTGCCGAAGGGGTACGCCGGGCGGGAAGAGTCGGCGAGGGCTGCTGGGAACCGGCAGCACGGGGAGGCCACGGCGAGGGGCGCGGGGGTCGCTGCGCCAGGGAGGGGCGCACAGGGGCTGCGGGGTCCGGGCGGCCGGAGAGCCGCGGGAAAGCTGGCGAAGGGTCGGGCCGGAGGTCGGCGTCGCCGGAGGCTGCTGGAGAGTCGGGGGCACGGCGGGTCGGATTGGGTCGGGGTCGGCCGGAGGGGAGTCGGCGGGAGCTTGGCCGCGCGGCTTCCGGGCTCAGGAAGGGGCTTGGGGTTGGAGTGAAGTAATTTGGTGATGGTGGTGGTGGTGTTCTTTGGAGTAGGGAGAGAAGTGGTTTTGGGAAGAGAGGAGTTCTGTGGGGAGTTTGGGTTAGGGAGTTTATAAGGAGTGAAATGGTTTGGGGAGTTGTGGTTGGGAGGAAAAAGAGTGGAGAGAAAGGAGGAGAGGAAGTGAACGTGGGAGGGGTGAGTGAGAAAGAGTGCTGGTCCTTCGTGGACCAGCTCCAATATATTTTTTTTTTATAAAAAAGAACTCAGAATTCAGAATTTTAGAAATAGGATTGGGTCTGGGTTCGGGCTCGGGTCTGGGTTCGAGTCTGAGTCAACAACCAAAAGTCCAGGTTTATTTATTTTTGAAATAATTTTTAACACTCAAAAATAATACTAATAATAAATATAATAATAATATAATACTAATATTAATTAACAAAAATTTGGATTTCACACTTTACAGTAGTATTGTTGCTGCAATACTCTGTCCCATGAGTTTAACCGACGATGGGCGGCCGTTCCTGGCAGCTAGGGCGGCGCACAGGTAGTCGGGAAGGTCGGGGTCCTGGTGTTGGCGGCTAGGGTTTGGGTTGTGTAAAAAATTCATCTCTCTCTCTCTAACGAATATATATAAAGGGGGAAGTTAAGTTCGGGTTTCGGGGGGGGGGGGGGGGTGGGGGCGCTCGGTTGATATGCAGCTGCTGCTGTCTTGTTCAAAAGTTGTGTGTGTGTGCGTTTGTTTTGTGTTTGATTCTTTTTTTCTTTTTCTTTTCTTTCTTTCTTTAAACCTATATATATATATATATATATATATATATATATATATATATATATATATATATATATATATATACGCACACACACACACACACATACATACATACATACACATATTATATTTATTATATAAAAACTAACCACATATTATTTTTATTTAAAAGTATTTTATTCCCTTTCTATATATAAATAATAAATATACATATATATACATATATATATATATATATATATATATATATATATATATATATATATATATATATATATATAATAATATACATATATATATATTTATATATATATATATATATAATATATATATATATATATATATATATATATATATATAATATATATATATATATATATATATATATATATATATATATATATATATATATATATATATATATATATATATATATATATATATATATATATATAATACATATAGAAACTCCATAATGGAATAATACCAAATAAATATATATATACAAAAATCTTTATTTATTTATAAATAAAATAAATATTTTTTATTCTATATTTATTTAATATATTGAAGATTTTTATAAATAAAACTCTATTGAACATGTATATATCTATATCAACAAAATACCTATTTAACTAATAATGTAAAAACACTAGTAAGAATAATTTAAATAATATTAAAATAATAAAATAATATAAATGACCATATTAGCCCTATTCAGGAAAGTGGGGGTGACATGTACGGTACCGGATCATTGGTATCCCAGCCGTCTGTTTATTCCAGAGCTCCTCTATCTCCACCACCTTCACCTCCACCTCCACAGACCGATGATACTGCCGACGCCTACATTTTGCGGAAGATTACACAGATTTTGGTGGGCCTATAGGGTCAAGTGAGCCAGATGAGCGGAGTTCTAAGCACAGCAGGTCTGATTCCTGCTGCCACTGCACCGGCTCCAGGTTCGACCTTAGCGCCTCCGGCAACGACTACTCCTCCGACCACAGCGCCTCTGACGACCACAGCGCCTCTTGTCGTGCTGCCGACTCTTCCAGACGTTCCTGCCCAGGACGTACAGCGGATCGTCACTTTGGTCATGTTGCAGTTATATGCATGCTGACGGCCGGCTATGCCTCCGCCATCTCCTCCACCATCAGTTTGATTTTTGTTTATCTCTTTGTTGTACATTTGATGATGAATTTTTATGAACTTTAGGGAGTTTGTATCTATTGGAGTTGTATATGTACTATATTGCGACTGTTGGACGAGTTTGTATCTATTGGAGTTGTTTGGATAGGCAATTGTACTTCAATTTATTGTATATATTGGTTATTTTTTGTATATATTGGGGTTATATTTCATGTATATCATTTGACTGCAATGTATATTGGGGTTATATTGGTGTTTGTATCTATTCATAGGTTTGAGCAAAGCTGGAACAATTTAGTCTGGCAATGATAAGAAGCTTACGACTAACCAGCGAGGGAATAACGACGAAAATCTACAAAATTTGCAGGCTAGCGACTAGCTACTGACGGTTGCGACGAATACCTGTAGGCTTCGCGACGGACTAGGGACGGAAATTGCCGTCGCTAAGGTTCTGTTTGATACCAAAAGCGTATCAGACGAGTCAGCGATGAAAATTTCCGTCGATGAGCTTCTGAAAAATTTAGTTTTTTGGCTCACAAAAGTATATCGGTCATCCGTCGCTAAGTTGTAACCGTGTTTGCCGACGGTTTATATTCGTTGCTAATCCGTCGCTATAATTAGTCGGTAGTTCCGTCGGTAAGCCGTCGCTATGGCGACGGCTTACCGACCGAAATATCATAGCGACGTTATAGTTATCGACGTCCTATTTCGATCGGCAATCCATCGGTAAATTACTTTAGCGACGGAAATATAGTATTTAGCTACGGAAATATCCGTCGCTAATTACCAATATTTTAGTAGTGGATCTCGACGTTGACGATGGCTTTTGACGTATGTTGATTTCTCTTATAAGCTTGGCTTTTTCTTATCTTTTTGTTCTCTTTCGAGTAGGATATTTTTTTCCTCGGCTTCTCACATGCATTTTATAAAGCGTAAACACTCCAAAAAATCATGTCGTCTTGGACACCTATTGAACACACCACAAACACACCAAAATATATTAGGACACCAGATTAGATATTGGATCTGAGTCGTTGGTGCCTGAAACATGCCATCATGTGTTATCTATATGGTAGATTTAGGTAACCATGGTTTTATCTTCCATAATTAGATATTTAAATCTTTTCTTATTCAGAGAGAGGGAGAGAGCGAGAGAGACAATTGTTGCGACTTGGATAACGTAAGTTTTTTATAACTACATGTTTTTCTTAACCTAGTTACTCCACACTCCAAATATTTTTGCCTTGAGGCTTTTGCCTCTCATCTTGAGGTCCAATTTAGACCTTTCAGGACTTTGCCACCTCGCCTTCTTCAAAGGCTTCCAGAATGTTGATAAAACTCCACAAAAGAATTGACAGTTTTCCTGACCAACTGAACCAAGGAAGCAACATGGGTTCTTCGTGGCGACTTGACTATTTGAAATTGTGTGTAAGAAGCTTCTCAAGCTAACAATGTGTAATGGATGACCTTGTCAAAAACCTCAAAGTCATCTAGTGGGCATGTTGACTAATTCCTTGCATGGTTTAAACGTCATGCAAACAAGAAAGGACCCTTAAAGTTTTCCTACACTTCAGAAATGATTAGACAAAGATGTAAAGTTGTTTGCTAGGAAAACTCTTTGCATCAGACAATAAGCCAAAAGGTCAAACAAAATCGCATAACAAAGTTTTCGTGCATCCTTTCGGGGATAAACAAGGAACCAAGGGAGTTGGGTTTGAACCATAGTTAACAATATCATCCGATACAAATAGGATACGGTCGAATATGGCTGATTCATATATGATTTTGGCATGTCCTAGTCCGTCTGATACCAATTGTTACTGATACTAATCAATACCGATGTTGGGGGTCTCTTTCCCAATCAATTCGGTAAAGGACAATTGAACAAAAAAGATACAAGGATTGAAAAATATTGTCAGCACAATGATTCAGTTGTGCCGAAGATTGATAATGTTGTAGTATATTGATATGATTTCTTATTGGTAAACCGTATCTATTACCATTTTTCGAAGTTGTATATTTATAAATTCACAACATTCATCAATGTCAATATTATTTCATACAATATTGTGGTTGCGTTGTGTCTAAAGGCAAATAAATAAGGCAAATTCTATAGGCACTCCACATTTTAGTCCAAGACAGCTCTTACTTCAGGACAGCCCAACTTAGTGTAATTTTATTCAGGACAGTTCCAATTTTACTTTGGGCTACCCAACCCCCTTTAGGACTGCCAACAATTCGTTGGCAGTCCTAACATAAAATAGGACTGTCCACAAAGTTGGCAATCCTACTTTATGTTAGGACTGCCAACTTTGTTGATAGTCCAAATCCAAACTACCCAAATCTTTTAGGACTGCCAACGTCCTTACATAAAGTAGGACTGCCAACTTTGTGGGTAGTCCTAACAGAAAGTAGCACTGCCAACTTTGTGGACAGTCCTATTTTATGTTAGGACTGCCAACAAGTTGGCAGTCCAAATCCAAATATGTGGACTCACTACAACAAAATAGGTTAATAACGACACTTTATCTACGACACTTTCTAAATAAGTGTCATTATTCTTTCGTCATGATGGCACTCTACGAAAACGTGTCGTCATAAATGAGTATTTATCATAATCTACGACACCTCCTTTAAAGTGTCGTAAACATAAATTTAACAACACTTATAAGGACATTTATAAATGTCGTATAATAATATATACTATATACAACACTTTTAAAATGTCATATAATATTATAAAGTAAATACAACACTTGAGAAGTGTTGTGGCAAATTTTTTCCCCCCTTTTTTTCGTTTGCCGCCCGCGGCCTCCCTATAATCCCCCAATTTTTTTGCTTGGCGCCCGATTCTCTCTCAGAGCTCATAAAAACCTTTCCCAATTTTTTCTTTTCCATCCATTCTCTCTTTTTACTTTCTCTCTCTCTCTCCTCCGTTCTCTCTCAGAGTTGGTGGCAAGAGGGCTATCTTCACCGCCGTCACCACCGTCATCGCCGTCACCCGCCGTCACCACTGTCATCGCCGTCACCGCCGTCACCACCGTGTTTAGGTCATCTCTCACTCCTTCATCTTCCCCCTTTCTTTTTATGAATTTTTCTTCCTTGATTTATTATATAGGGTTTCCTTTCTTATTTAGGGTTCACATGAAGAAATTAAAATCTAGGGTTCAAAATTTAGGAATTTGTTTGTGCTTCAAAACTTTGGGAAGATTAAGTTTTTTATTTGGAGTTTAATTTCTGAAACATAAGTTTATTTGGGAATATGTTATATTTAAATCAGTTCCGATTGTAATTGAACTCCATCCCCTTGATCTGTGGTAAGGATACAAGCCAATTTTTAAGAAGTTGCTCCTCGAACCTTACTGAGTTCAAGCTTCCATTGACAATCAACTAGTGTTCCCTAGACATGCCAATTTACAAATTTAAATATGCCTTGTACAACACACATGATACATGAGCACATGGGGATTCAAGAAACATTAGATTTGTATATTTGTCGACAATATCAGATAAAGTGGCCTTAGTAGCCTTGTAGATTCTGAAATTACTGATACTCTTTTGAGCAAATAATGATGTTAATTGACTGGAAACTAAAGAAATTGTCCTTATCCTATTCTAGCGCAATACCAACATACTAGATATCCCAGAGTTATCTGAAATAATCTTTTATAACATAGTTTATCATTGTGACTATAGTTTTCTTTGATTTGATGTTCTCCAATTGTATGGGTATAGTATCACTATCGTCCATAATGTGAATATAGTGTTCTTTCACATTATGCAAGCTCAGGTGACAAATTCCTCAACTTCACCACACAGCTACTTGGGCAACCCATATAGATTTTTGGAGTTAAATTTTGTCATGGTGATTGTCTGGAGGAGACTGTATATTACTGGCAGTAGGAATATGAATGTTGGCGGAATATTGAATTCAGATAGGACTTCAATTGGTAGGATATAACAGGATATACTTTGAAGTGTCTAATAATTGACCTAATGGCAATGAATGACAGCTGACTTTTTATTAATTTTTTCTTTGGAGTGTGGAATGTACTAACTGGAAGTGTGGAATGTATCCCAAGTGTCCAGTCTTCACTAGAACACATGACTGCACACAGTTTGCTGCTGCTGAAATCCCTCTTCTTGACACACTCTATATACTACCTACTGCTACTGGTACACAAGTATCTGTGATACCCATAAATTGTGCATCAATATGTATTACATGGATACACAACCCACAAAAAAAAAGATTCTCAAATCTATTTTATTCAAGTATCAACTCATGATCCTCAAGTATCTAATTTTTTATTCCTTTTGATTCCATTAAGTAGATATGATTTTTTGTTGTTGATTTTCCTGTTGCTTTTCTGTTTATGTTTTTGGTTTGTTTGCAAACAACATTGTTTTTCTTCTTTGTATTTTTAGTTAGTAGTTCGATCCAAAAAATTGGAGTTCTCCTCTAGTTTTATCTGTTGGAGGAAGGTTTAGGAAAGGAAGGTTTATGAAAGTTTACAATTTGTGTTGCAAAATAATTTTCTTTGTTTTAGTTTTATATTGTTTTATTAAAAAAAAGAATCTGGGTGCCGAATTATTCCGGAAAGGAAGGTTTATGAAAGGAAGGTTTATGAAAGTTTACAATAACCGTCCTTTGGAACACTTTTATTCCGTTCCAAGAATTTGGCATCCCAAAAATAGGCACGAAATAAAGGCGTTCCAAAAAATATTTGGAACATAATTTCTCCGTTCCAAAAGGACCATTTTGGTTTAGTGTATAGTGGAAGATTTAGGTTGTTAGAACAACTACACTCCTCCCAGTTCTTGTCTGTTATAGCCTCTCCGGCTATTATCAAATTAGGGGCCAATCAGGGGCCACCTATTTATAGGCACAATCTCCAGGTGTCTACAGCTCGCCGATAGGCCTATCAGCTACCTGCGGTTTGATGAATGATCTCAAACCCCTTACTGACAGTAGCTTAGCTACTGTGTTTACTCTTGACTTAGATTGGCTGATACATTTCAGAACTTATTCTGTCCACTGTTGTATCTGGATTCTGGGAAGGCTGTCATGCTGATATATACACACTATTATGATTGGCAATATACGTCTCATTTATTCATCATTATGTGATGTGTTAGTTGTGTTATCCTAAGTTAGTTGATGGCTTGGGCCTTCATGATTTTAATTTAGAAAATCAAGTCTCTATCATATTCATGCACATACCAAGACTTGGGCTGAAGTAAAACCGACAGTACATTAATAGTGTTAAACCTCTCAACTATAATCACAACTTGCGTATATTAGCCGCTAGTTGTAGTAATTAATTTACCTTCACCCTTTCATGTAGAGATGTGATCCTATTTTTGTAGGAATTTTATTTATGTTCTTTAGGTTTAATTTCTAAAAGCATACTTTCCTAAAAACCGATAGTAACGTGTTGTTTGCTTCCATGTTTTGGAGATTTGAAAATAGGTTGTTAGAACAAGTGTCAAGATATCAATAATGTTTTGGATCGAAGGTGAATCTGGCTCTCTTTCTCATTCTATCTTTCTTATCTAATTTTTTCTCTTATATGTATACATGTGTACCTAAGGCGATGATTATTTGAATGAAACATTGTTTGAATTTAGACTGTTATATTTACTTAATATATAGTTTCGATACGTATACAAAACTCTAACTTTCTTTTGGTGTCCATGATAGGTTATTTTGGTTCGGAATTGTAGTTGTGGTGAGCATCCAACAAAGTCACTAAATTTGTTTGTTAAGGATGGATAAAACATGGACAAATTATCCAAGGTCCTAACTTTTTTGATATATATTTACTTCTAAGCTATGAAATATATGAATAATTACATAAGTCATAGTTTTTTGCTTCTATTTGTAGGTCTAGTGATGAGTACTTAGAAGGAGTGAAAAGATTTATAACAAATGCTAAGAACTATGCTAGGAATCCTGATAGGATCGTATGCCCATGTAAAGAATGTAAAGTTGAAAAGTCACAAAAAAATGATGTAGTATATGATCACTTGGTACGAGTTGGTTTTGATCCTTCATATCAACTTTGGGTTCTTCACGGGGAACATTCAAGTAATTTTGAACAAAATGACACTTCTCAGTTGCCAGATGCTCGCAGGATGTACCATGATGCATACATTCCTTTTGCTGGAGATTCAGAGGCTACTGAGGTATAAATATGAATGCAGATGAGGTTTTTAGAAAAAAGTTGGAAGAGGCTGAAGCTCCTTTGTATCCAAGTTGTACCAAGTACACAAAGATATCAGCGATCACTACTCTTTACAAGCATAAGGCTACAAATGGATTGTCAGATAAAGCATTTAATGAACTTCTTGAGATTTTACAGGATATGTTACCAGAGGAAAACAACATTCCAGATTCTTTATATGCGACAAAGAAGTTTCTAAAAGAGTTTGACTTAGGATATGAGAAGATACATGCTTGTGTCAATAATTGTTGCTTGTTTAGAAAAGAGAAAGAGCACCTGGAAACATGTCCTACCTGTGGTTCTTCACGATGGAAAGTAAACCCACGAACAAGCAAGATCCGAAAAGGAGTGCCTGCGAAGGTTTTGCGATACTTTCCAATAATACCAAGATTAAAAAGGATGTTTATGTCAAAAAATAAGGCAGAACAATTGATTTGGCACTCCACCCACCACAGTCAAGATGAAAGAATGCGCCATCCAGTAGACTCGGTTGTGTGGGATTCTATTGATAAAAAATGGCCCGATTTTGCTTCGGATCCAAGAAATATCAGGCTTGGGCTATCATTAGATGGCTTTAATCCTTACAAAAATCTCAGTACCCAATACAGTATGTGGCCGGTCTTGCTATGTATATACAACCTGCCCCCCAATGTATGCATGGCATAAGAGAATTTGATGTTGACTTTACTTATACCTGGCAAAGATGAACCAGGAAACGACATAGATGTATATCTTGAACCACTTATTGATGACTTGAAGGAGCTTTGGAGCCATGGCGTGGAGGCATATGATGCATTCACTAAGTCTGTATTTAATTTGAAAGCTATTTTGATGTGGACAATCAATGATTTTCCAGCTTATGGTAATTTGGCTGGTTGTACAACAAAAGGAAAACTTGCATGTCCTATATGTGGTCCTAATACATGTTCTCGATATTTAAAGAAGTCGCATAAGACTGTGTATATGTCTCATAGGCGATTTCTTCCACATAGACACTTGTGGCGTGATAAGGCTAGCTGGTTTGATGGGACTAAGGAAAAAAGGGCTCCCACCAAAACCATTGACTAATAATGAAATTTTACATGCCGTAAATGAAGTTCAAAATGTGTGGGGAAAGAGAAAGAAGAAGAAAAGAAAGCAGAACGAACCTCCTCAAATGTGGAAAAAGAAGTCAATATTTTTTCAATTACCATATTGGGAGGTAAATTATTTTTTACTACAATTCTCAGTTTTTATTTAATTTTAATATAAGAGATTAATTTTTTAGAGACTTGGTACATTTTTTGTATAACAGGCTATACCGTTGCGTCACAACTTGGATGTGATGCATACTGAGAAAAATATTTGCCAAAGCATCTTAGGAACGCTATTAAATATTAAAGGACATACGAAGGATGGATTACAGTCTCGTGGAGATTTAGCGGACATGAATATTAGGTCCGACTTATATGCAGAACCAAGAGGACAAAGATTTTTTCTTCCTCCAGCACCTTATACACTATCAAAAGCTGAAAAGCAAATCTTTTGTAAGAGACTGTTTGATTTGAAGATACCTGATGGTTATAGTTCAAATATTAGCAATTGTGTCAAGCTGGAAGAATGCAAGATTATTGGTCTCAAGTCCCATGATTATCATGTTTTAATGCAACAATTACTGTCAGTTGCTTTAAAAGGACTTCTTCCAGACGGACCAAGGAAGGCAATCTTTCGTTTGTGTTCTGTTTTTAATGAACTATGTCAAAGAGTCGTTGACAAAAATAAATTGGAAGTACTGGAAGATGAAATTGTGGAGACTGTATGCATGTTGGAAAGGTATTTTCCTCCAGCTTTTTTTGATATCATGGTTCACCTGACAATACATTTAGGACGAGAGTCTAGATTATGCGGGCCGGTGCATTATCGATGGATGTACCCTTTTGAGAGGTATGTAATTGAACCTCTTTATATTTTTGGGATTTATAGTTTATTCAACAAATTCCTAAATCAGATGATCCACTATTTGTTAATTTTTCTTCTTGTTTTACTTCCAACAGATTTATGAAGTATCTTAAGGGATTTGTTAGAAATCGTGCTCGACCGGAAGGATGCATAGCTAAATGCTATCTAGTGGATGAATGTGTGAGATTTTGTAGTGAATACATGCCACAAACAGCAGCTTTAGGCACAAAGTTACATCACAATGAAGATTTTGAGGATGATGCAATTATAGAGGGGCGTCCAATTTCAAAAGGAAAAGTAGTTACCTTATCAAGTGAAATGTTGAAGGCCGCTCATCTTTATATTCTTCTAAACAGTACAGAAGTTGAACCATATATTCCGTGAGTATACTACCAACACATTCCAATATCAAAAGTTGCATTAAATTTTTTTATACATATATTAGTAACTATATAAACTTTGATGTCATTATTAGAGTACACATGGAGGAGTTACAGCGTGATGATCGACGCTTATTACGGGATAATAATTTGCTGCAGAAGAGGCATTTAGAAACATTCATTTCATGGATGTCAGAGAAGGTCATATATACATACACAGACACACCAGATACAAGTTATAGTGTTATGATAGGTAAATTTTAATACTAGTTATGTTTTTACATATTAGTCTTGAAAGTGCAGCGGGCATAATATCAGATACGCTTAGATGGCTTGTGCAAGGACCTAGACGTGTGGCAATCTCGTACTTGGGTTATGTGATAAATGGAAAACGCTTTCATACAACAGAAGTTGAGAGATCTACTCAAGATTATGGTGTTTATATCGAAGCTGAGACTATATGTAGATCCAGCGCCAGGGATACATCACAAGTTGTTGCAAATGTTTCTTATTATGGGGTTATAAGGGATATTTTATTATTGGACTTCAACACATTTCGAATTCCTGTCTTTCAATGTGATTGGGCCAACATAGTTAGTGGTATAAAGAAATAGGATGGATTCACCTTAGTTAATCTTCATGAAGGACTAAGTACATTTGAAAGAGATCCATTCATTTTTGCATCACAAGAAAAGCAAGTATTTTACTCCAAAGAAAGTGAAAGATCAAATTGGCATGTAGTATTAAAGGCGCCACCAAGAGGCTTTCATGACCTAGCTACCTTTGATGAAAGTGTTTATACGTCATATGCCCCACAAGATGTTTCTGCACTTGAGATAGACCATAGGGATGGTGATGAGCTGTACAAGAGGAGGAATTGTGAAGGTCTTCTTGTGTCGCTATAGTAGTTGGGCTGAATTATAGAGAATCATTTTGATTAATTTATGTTTTTATCTTGGACAAATGTGGCTCAAATCAGCCAACCTTTCTATTTTCTATGTACTTATGTGGCTTAATTTGTGTTTTCATCTTGGACAAATGTGGCTTAATTTGTGTTTTATCCATGAACTAGTATTTTGTTAGAATTCCTAAAATTTTTCTATGCACATTCTCTTCTTCAAGTTATTTGGTATTTGAGTCTGCTTGTTGAATTTTCATCTCTGAAGCTCTGAAGCTCTTTGATTCTTCATCAGTACATGGATTTTTCATCTCTGAAGCTCTTTGAGTCTGTTTGTTGAATTTTCCAGTATAGCATCATCTCTGAAGCTCTGTAAGTACTGCAAACTGATATGTTTAATTTTCCAGTAAAGCATTATCTCTGAAGCATCATTTTTCAGTTTGTACTCTTCTCAATGCCTGAGACTCATCTTAATTTGTTTACTGCAAACTGCTATGTTTACTAAAATTGCCTGAAACTGTATTATGAAATCATGGGGACATCCAATAAGCATGGGGACTCCATTTGTTCTGAATAAAATGCATATTCTTTTATCAAATAAGCATGGGGACATCCAAGCTAAAACTGTATTATCAAATAAAATGCATATACCTTTTTTTTCCTGTCATCTTCATATTTTCTTTTGTGGGATGCATTATCCTGATATGAATGTTTGAAGTAGAATCGAAACATTCATTTGACTGGTACTATGTAAAGAATTTACATATGAATGTTTGAAGTAGAGTCGAAACTACGATTTGACTGGTACTATGTAAAGAATTTACAAAATGGTTGCACTATTTTTTTAGATACATATAGTTTTTTTCTGTCATCTTCTTATTTTCTATTGTAGGGTGCATTATCCTGATATTGTTGGGTACTATGTAAAGAATTTACAAAATGGTTACACTATGTTTTTAGATACATATAGACTAAATGGTTACAATCCTTTGATAAGTGGATTTGGAATGCTTTCTATTGTAGCCTAAATGCTGTAAAAAAAGTAAAAGGTCATATATGGAATCACTAGCTCGGTGTGAGAGTTGCCATGACTTGTACTGGAGAGATGAGAAACATTGTAGGATATGCCACTCTACTTTTGAATTAGACTTCGACCTTGAAGAAAGATATGCCATCCATGTAGCAACATGTAGGTTACCAGAGGATAGTTGTGACTTTCCACAGCATAAGGTTTTACCTTCGCAGTTGCAAGCACTCAAAGCGACAGTCCATGCTATTGAGGTGAACCCAAATGTAGTACTGTTGATGCTTATCTTTTACTGTCATTTCATACTTAGATTTCTATACATGTTGAGCTTTGACATTTGATTTGTCTTTTGGGTTAATTTTTTCCATACTGTGCATGTTTCTTTATATATGGTTAAGTGAGTCACATTCATTATTTGTATGCCTGTGGAATTGATAATTTTCCTTCTACGTTGGTATCTTGTAGGGAAGTATCCCTGAGGTAGCCTTATCTGGTTCCTGGACGAGGTCAGGTCACAAGTTTTGGGCTAAACGGCTCCGACGCACATCATCTTTACCAGAGCTTTTGCAGGTTTCATTTTTCGTTTTTGGCATTGAGTTTGATGCTGAAAGTTCATCTAATTATGCTTCTCACATGCAATGGTTACATATAGTTTTTTTTTACAGCATTTAGGCTACATATGAATGTTTCTATTGTGGGGTGCATTATCCTGATAAATTGGAAAAGAATTGGGTTGCCCTCAAGTAAAAATTTGGAGTGGCAAACTTGTAAATCAATTGGAAAAGAATTGGGTTGCCCTCAAGTAAAACTTGGGGTGCCAATATAATTTGCCATAAATAAACAATAGTATCTATTAAAAGCGAATATTATTTCATTTGAAACCATATATATATATATATATATATATATATATATATATATATATATATATATATATATATATATATATATATATCAAATATTTTTTTAGCTTTGTAAGACTTTTTATCATGTTTGGCATTCCGAAACGAAGAACCTGATACTTCGATATAAAATTGCCGATACTGATACTTATAGGAAGGATTGCGAAACCGATTCCGACATTTCGATCCTTGGTTTAAACTTAAGTTTTTATCAAGGGGAAGAACCAATTGGCACACAAATTACTTTAATTGTTTTCTCTAGTTCCCTTTTCTTTTCCTGAAGTTCATATTTAATGGGAAGTGCTGGTTGGCAACAATATATTCTGTCAGTCGATAGTTCTCTTTGTTTTATTAAAGGTTTCTTTGGGTACAAAATGGTTGTTAGACCAACGCGAAATGCTATCAAGTATGAATGCAAATGATCAAAATAGTTCAGATATTGTAGAATGAGAAGGAATATCACTGTGTAATGTCAGCTTCAGTAGGTTACTATGGACACACACAAAAAAGAAGAAGAAAGCGATGTCTTTTCTTTATTGGCGCAAGGCATCACAAATCGAGTACGCCTGAGAGATCCTGCACTAAGGATCCTCGAGTACAAAAAAGAATTCTGGGGAATGGAATGATGGAGATCGAGCGGCAGTTGCTCCTTTACTCCGTTAACACTCCGATTACAAACTAGGAGAAAACCTAAGAAAATTGCTAACTCTCGGCTCACCGACAAGAAGTGCAGCAATTTGGCTCTTAAAAATGCTCTCCGTTCTATCTTTTGAAGAGGGATGAGACCCCCTTTTATAGTCGTTCTTGACCTGGAATGATGTTATGCGCCCACATGAAAGAAACACACTGGTTTTCATGTGGGCGCATAGTCCTGCCTTGGGCTCATAGGGTGTAGGCGCATGCAGGCTGCGAGATCGTGGGTTGGTCGTGGTATTGACGTGGCTGCATGCTTTAGTGCACGACTGCTCATGGAGACTGACGTGGCCGTGCGCTTCGGAGCATGTTTTGATCATGGCTTTGACTGAGTCAGGCTTGGGGGCATAGCCATGTCTCATGCTATGCGCCCTCCTTTTGGGGGAGCTAGTCTTGGACGTATGAAACTTTACTGACTGGGCACATGGAGCTTCACTGACTAGACGCATGGAGCTTCACTGGCTGGGCGCATACAGCTTCACTGGCTTGGCGCATGGAGCTTCACTGACTGGGCACATGGAGTTTCACTGACTTTGGGCGCATAGAGCTTTATTGCTGACAGAGAGATACGATTGATGAGATCTTTCTCGAAATCCAAACCGACAGATTCATCGAGGTAGAATTTGAAGCAGTCCATCCTTCATACATTATCCACGTCAGCAAGTGACAGTTGTATAGTGTGCAGGAGGCTGATTCCTTACGTGGGCGCATAGGCCATTGTGGGTACATACAATGCAATGGACGCATGGGCACATAAAGCAAATGGGCGCATAGGAAGTGGCCTGTGCCTATAAATAGGCCCTGAAGGAGAGAGAAAGCTCATTATTCCTATCTCTTAGAATTTTATAGAAAACTCTTCATCTTTTTTCTTTGAGAACCATGTCTCCCAAGGTCGCCTGAGATCCGCGAAGGGCAAGGGGGCTGCACCGAGTGACTCTCCTCCCGCGGCAGCGTCCTCGATAGTGCAAGACCCGATTCTGGGTGAGGGCATGCTTCAAAAACAAAGTCTCGAGCGTTAATTTGCGACGCTCGAACTTTTCTTCTGCCTAGGCGCTTGCGCCTAAGACAACATACTTCTGTGAGCATCATCATGCGCCCACAGAAGTCATGCGCCAATACCATGGTGTGCTATGCGCCCACGTGTTGCCATGTTATGCGCCCTTTAACTGTGGCATGTTATGCGCCCACGTATTGTTCGTGTGTTATGCGCCCACATGTTTGTTTTGGGCGCATATCCCTTTGGGCGCATAGCCCTTTGGGCGCATAAAAGCCTTCCAGAACTTAGTTTTTTTCTACAAATTTCTGAGTCTGACTTTCTTTCTGTCCTTTTTTATATTCTGTAGGGATCTGGCTAGCAAATTTCTTCAGGACCGGTATCGACGATTCTGGGCATGGTGAAGATGCAACACTTGACACACACATCAGAGAGCTCAGGACTCTTCGTGTTTTGGAAGGGTTTTTCTCAGATGGTAGGAAGAACCTTTATATATCGAAGAGTCGGAGAGTATTTGGGCATCATCGTGAAAGTTCTATTTTCACGGTTCTTTAAGTAGGCAAAAGCAACACTAGAGATGTTGTTTTGAAGGTATGGCCTCTTGGAGGAATGAGCCCAGGACGTCCGTAATATGGAGGAGAGAAGATCACCATTTGTAGACGCTTTTAGCATGCTATATTTGCCCTCCTCCGTGTAGCTTCTCGAAGGTACAACAACTTTGTTTGCTTCTCAACAGTAAAACATGACCTCCTTCGAGGGCCACAAAACTGCTTTTCGACGAAAGCATGGTGCTGCCAAGCTGACCAAACTATGTGTTGCTGATGAGTAGCGGATTTTTCCTTCTTTTGGATATTAATGTAATCTTTTACTTCTTATCCAGATGAAGAGATGAAGAACCTTTGTTTTGCTCATGAGATGTAGTCCTGTGAATATAACTAATTTTGAATAAACAGAATACATTCGCTCCATTCTTTGCTTGTGGTATCTGTGGTGCTTGTATTAGAGAGCTGTAATACAATATTTATGTGAAGGGTATCCTGCTGGGGGACCCCGCTCTTGTTTTGTTTAGATCTATTGCCCCTTTGTGCATCCGAAAATATGAGCAAATAGATTGAAATGATACTTTCGTGCACTATTACCCTTTGGCACATCGGTGGTGTAGGTAATAGATTTGAAACAAAACCCAACAGAGGTAGCATGGTCATGATAGATTTTGTGATCTTAACACCATGTCTTTTATTCTGGGTTGGAAATAGGTGTCAAGTCGGAAGACTATCGGTAACAGAGGTAATATGGACGTGACACATAATAATTAGAAGTGGTTTTTGGTGGAATGGATTTTCTTGTCAAGTTTGACTTCTTGTCAGGTATCCCTTCCTGGAGCAGAAGAGACTTTCCAAGCTTCTTCTCTGACGACCTCCACCGAAGATGACGAGATAGCCCAGGAAGTCGTCAAAGCTTTCTACTCTGTGTTAAAAGTGAAGCTTCCTAGAGTCCTGAATCGGAATGATGCCTTCGGTCCTGTGAAGGCTGTTGTCGAATGCCAGGTAGCGGCCCTCGAAAGCATTGCTGGCTATGAAGAGCGGGCCAACACTCTGAGGAAAGTTCTGAATGACCTGGAGAGTCAGGTGGCCAGGTTCTGGGGCACCAAACAGCGGAGCCGGACGTCACTATTCTGCGCAGAGGACGACGCTTTGATGACGGCTCTTACTGAGGAGAAGGCTACCTTTCAGGCAAGAAAGGATGCCCTTGTTCGAGAGATCGGAGAGTTGGCTGACCAGTATGCCTAGGTCAATGCTGCAAGTGAGGCACGTGCTGCCTCGAAGAACAGACTGGCTGTGCAGATCACTAAGAAGTACAATCATATTGCGCAGATCAAGAACGAGATCGTCTAGCTGGAAGCTGACTTGAGGCAGCGACATCTGAACAGGAGGATTACTTGGCCCAGGATGCCATGACTGCTACCGTTTTTGCCCGTTTAGAAGAACAGCTGGCGAAGTTGGAGGGGGAGCATCTGAGTCTGATCCTTTTTGATGATGAAGCTGCTCGTCAAGAAGAGGCGCACCGTCGAGCTACTGTGAAATCTGAAGCCAAAATCGTGGCTCTAAGGGACAGCATCAATTGCTTATGTATCCCGTAGATTCCTTGTAACTCTTTTTTTTCTAGTCGTCACGGCTCTTGTACCTTTTTCCGTCTCTTGATAGACGTTCAAGTACAACATAATCAGAAGTAAATGTGGTTTTGTGAAATATCGATGCTAGAGGTAATATGGACGTAGTAAGGATATTTCTGGTGGGTATTCCGCTGGAGAATTGTGATGTGGACCTATTATCCATTTTATATTCAAGTTATTTGAATATAGATAATAAGTTGAATGAAGCTGCTAGTAGAGGTAATATGGACGTAATAGCAGAGGATGTTCTATATCTGACCAGAGATAATATGGACGTGGAAAGACATATAGCATTAGGAGGGAGTGGATAATTTCAGAGGTAATATGGACGTGACTATCCTTGATGACTGCTTTGCTCAGACGTTATGTAGACGTGGCAAAACATTTAATCATTCCACTGGGGAAATAATTATCAGAAAACAATTCAGAGGTAATAGGGACGTGACTTGTTTTTGACAAACCGAGTTTGGACGGAGTCAAAAACAGAATTGATTCTACTGGAAAAATATTTTAGATGACCTATTATCCAGGCGTATTCAAGACTATTGAAATCCGGATAATAGTTAGATAGTTTTTTCGAACCATATAAACATCGTACTGTACATTTACATGACTGAACACATGTGAACATTATGTAAAAGAGGTTACATATAGTATTTCTTCAGGAACTTGCCATTGATAGGCATCATGAACAAGTCACCATCGGGCTTGGTTAGTCGGTACGTACCGTTAGAATACACCGATTCTATGACAAAAGGACCTTCCCATTTAGGCTGGAATTTTCTTTTTGTTTTGTGCGTCATGACCATTGGTCTTCTCACTGCTAAGACCAGATCGCCGACTTGGAAGATCCTTTCCTTCACTTTTTTATAGAAGGCTTTGGAAAGGCGTGCTTGGTATAGCTCAATGCGTTGTTGAGCTAACAAGCATTTTTCATCTAGCGCTTCGAGCTCCTGGAGTCGCAGACGGTAGCTTTCTTCAGTAGTCAGCTCGCTGGCTAGGGCTACTCGAAGAGAAGGAATCTGGATTTCTAGGAGAAGAACTTCTTTGCTCCCATAAACCAGAGAGAATGGTGTACTGCCTGTTGGAGTCCGGACCGTTGTAGGATAGGCCCATAGACATTCGTCGAGCTTCTCATTCCAATCGTGCTTGCTTGAAGACACGAACTTCTTGAGAAGTTTTATGATGGTTTTGTTGAAGACTTCTGCTAGCCCGTTAGCTGCTAGATTGTAGGTAGTAGAGGCTACGTTCTGGATTCGATTCCTATCACAGAATTGATAGAATGCATGGCTTGTGAGCTGTGGACCATTATCATGTATGATCCTGCGAGGTAGGCCGAAGCGGTAGATGACGTGGTGTTTGATGAAACTGATCACGTTTGACGTCTTCACTTCGGTGAGCAGTATAGCTTCCGCCCATTTGGAGAAGTAATCGGTTATAGCTAGGATGAACCGATGTCCTTTGGAGGATGGTGGGCTGATTGGTCCTATGACGTCCATGCCCCAAGCTTCAAATGGCCAAGATGTTGTCGTCTGGTGTAGAAACTCCAAAGGTTGATGAATAAAATCGGTATGGAACTGACAAGCTCTACACTTCTTTGCATATTCAACAGCATCTGCTATCATTATGGGCCAGTAATAACCTATTCGTTTGAGGCGATCTTGTAATTTGGGGCCTGGTTGATGTGCACCACAAATTCTATCGTGAGCCTCCCGGAGTGCATGTTTGGCTTCTGTATCTGATAAACATCGTAACAGTAGCCCGTCGTAAGAGCGTCGGTACAACATCTTGGTAGCTGTGTCGCAGTAAAATCTGAGAGATCACCTTTGGATGGATACTGCTTCCTTCGGGTCCTCGGGGAGGATTCCATAGACAACGTAGTATATAAAAGGAAATCTCCAGTCTTTGACATCGACGCTTGTTTCCGCTGCGTAACTGTGATGAGTATGTAAGGCATTTTTCACATAGAATAGTTCTCGACCAGACACTGTGATCGACTACTGAGTATTAGTAGGAACGGTCAAGGAAGCAGCGAGACCGGCTAGAGCATTTGCTTCTATATTCTGTAGTCGAGGCACGTGCTCGATGAAGAATCCAGCGAAAGTAGATACCTACTCGATTGTTGCTCTGTGGTAGGGGATGAGGTCTTCGTGGTGAACTTCATAATCCCCTCGGACCTGACTAACTATTAGCTTAGAATCGCAGTAAGCTTCTAGATAGTTAACTCCTAGTTGCTTTGCCAGTTGTAGGCCGATTAATAGAGCATTATATTCGGCCACGTTGTTGGTGCATGGTTCCACGAGAGAATATGCACGGTGTATAACCAGATGATCAGTTGACATGAGCACGACACCTACTCCAGCCACGATATTTCCTTTGGGTTCTGTTCTTGATGCACCGTCAAAGAACATTCGCCAAATGGGGATTTCTTCAGTTGCAGTGTTAGACTCCTCTACTTCGTCGAGAATTTCATCGTAGAGTTTGGACGATTCTGGCACCGGATGAGCTGTTAGAAAATCAGCTAATGCTTGGCCTTTTACTGCCTTCTGAGGAACGTAGATCATATCGTATGGAGTCAACAACATTGTCCATGTAGCTAAACGGGAATTGGGAGAGCCCGGTTTAGTCATGAGTATTCTGAGAGGGTTGACTTTAGATATAATATGGATAGTCTGCCCAGACACATAGTGGCATGTCTTCTGGATGGCAAATACTAGTGCAAGACATTCCTTCTCTACCGGCGTGTATCTGTGTTCGGCACCCACCATTGTGCGGCTGAGGTAGTAGATTGCCTGTTCATGGCCGCCTTCATTCTTCTGAGCTAATAGGGCGCCAAGAGAATGGTCCGTAGCGCAGACATATAGTAAGAAGGGATTTCCTATTATTGGAGCTACCAATACTGGAGGGCTTGTAAGATACGCCTTGATGTCGTCAAATGTGCATTGACATTTTTCAGTCCAGACGAAAGATACGTCTTTCTTCATGAGCTGAGTGAATGGTTGACACCTTCCAGAGAGGTTCGAAATAAATCGTCTGATGTAGGCTAGCCTTCCTTGTAGTCCGTGTAGCTCTTTGAGGTTTCTTGGAGGATGCATATCGAGGATAGCCTTCACTTTCTCTGGGTCCAGATGTATACCCTTTGAAGTGATGACGAAACCAAGGAACTTGCCGCTGGAGACTCCCAGAAAAGACTTGGTTGGATTCATCTTGAGTTGGTGTGCACGCATTAGTTCGAACACCGTTCTCAAGTCTTGGAGGTGGTTGCCCTTGAGACGATTTTTAACTGTGATATCGTCTACGTAGCACTCCACAGTTTTGCATAAATGATCGCAAAAAATTATGTTTATGGCTCGCTGGTATGTCGCCCCTGCATTCTTCAATTCGAAGGGCATCACTGTATAGCAGTATACCCCCAACGGTGTTTGAAAAGATGTGTGCTTCTCATCGTCAGGAAACATCTTGATCTGGTTGTAGCCTGAGAACCCATCCTTGAAGGACATCTGCTCGAAGCCGTAAGTATTTTCGATCATTACGTCGGTGATCGGTAGAGGAAACTCGTCCTTCGGGCATGCAGAGTTCAAATCACGGTAGTCGATACAGACTCGAACTTTACCGTTCTTTTTCATGACTGGAACGATGTTGGCAACCCAGTCTGGGTGTTGTTCCTCGCGAATGAATCCACTGGTAATTAGCTTCTTGACTTCATTCTCAATGGCTTCCATGACATCTGGTCGGAATCGTCATTGTTGCTGCTTCACTGGCTTAGCTTTAGACAAAATATTCAGGCGGTGCATGGCGACTTTAGGGTCCAAGCCTGGCATGTCTTCATAGCTCCATACGAAGACGTTGATGTATTCTGTTATAAGCTGTATAAGAGATTGGCATTCATCGCCAGATAGACTTTTGTTGATGAAGATTAGTTTGAAAGATGATTCATCTCCTAGGTTGACTTGGATGACTTCGTCTTCGGTAGGTGGTTCGCGTTGTTCGAAGCGCAGCTCCCACCTAGTGTCCATCTTTTGAGCCCATTATTCGAGTTCGATTGATTGGACATCGTCTGTAATTTGGTCGACGGAAACCATGTTGACGGACAGAGTTGCTTTGAACATGTTGCCGATGCTGAAGTCTGAGTCCCAGAGGGAGAAATCAAAAGAATGAGAACAACGATCTGCTTCATTATCTGATCTTTCGGGAGTTGTTGGAGGAGTGACATAGCCCAAACCAACACCGCTTCGTTGATAGTAGTTCTCAGGTTTGCCGGGAGGAGAAAAGTATCGTATTGGCAGCCGTCGTCCTCGGCCGTAATTTAGTTCTTCGTCGCTTTGATGTCATATCCCATGTTCTGGATGATATTCTTGGCCTGCCAACTATATCGAAAAAGTTACATTTTCCCAGAGTCATAGTTAGCTTATGTTTTGTGCTTGGAAGAAGTAGAGTCTGGAACGAACTTTCTCTCGCCAATTATACGATCGAAGATGATTAGCTCTTCATCTTTCTTTCTGGCTGGAACGATGAAGTAGAGTATATCTTCAGGGTAAACTTTTTCTCGCAGGTGAGGCATTATGACCGGTATGCAGAGGTGTGGTCCTATGCCGTTCTCTAGAGCGTATATCATATCTATGTAGTGGTTTACAGATTGATAGACATCGTAGTAATTCAAAGATAAACCTTTACTAAGGAAATACGCAAGTTCTTCTTCAGGGATAACATCATCCGCTGAAGGTACATTTTTATGAGTATTGATATACTCATGAGAGGATCATCATCTGGAAGAGGAGCCACAGTCTTGGCCGAGTTCACCACGTAGGGTAATTCTTCAGGATTGGGAGTACGGGCATCAGTAGGTTCCTCCCAAGGTATCTTGCTGAGAGTGATGGTCAATGGTTTGACCTTGTCAGGATTCTTCTTTTTTACCCAGATTGTGAGAGGCTTCGGAGTACTTTTTGGAGTAGTACGTCCTTTGACTCGGATAATCAGGGGACCATCATTGGAGAATGGACTTGCTTCAGCTTCATTGTCAGCTTTGTTGCCGTTATCCTTGGAGGGCTGGGATTGGTGAAGTACCGAATCTCTATAGTAAGCTTCGATGCCCTTAAAAGGATCGACATCGGTAAAGTTTATCTTCACGACACCGTCGCTGTTGACGTACTTGAAGCACTGGTAAAGTGTGGAAGGAACGATCATGTTCTTGTGTATCCATGGACGTCCCAACAAGACGTTGTAGGATACATTGACATCGATCACATAGCAGGAAACCTCCATTCGAAGATCACCGATCTGGCATTTAAGACGGATCTTGCCCAGCGGATGGCTTCGACCATCATTGAAAGCCATGATAGTTGTGTTGGTTGCTGATAGCTTGTGCAAAGGGATTCCCATAATTTGAAGCAAACTTCTAGGAATGATGTTGAGGGAGGATCCTGGATCGATGTGTATGCGGTCCACCTTGATCGCCCCGATATACCCTGTATAGTACATGGGTCTATCATGATGATTATTTTTGAGTAGCATGTCCTCATGTGAAAAAGTGATGTTGGGCACCACTTCTATAGTATTGTGGCAGTGGGGACAAGAGACAGGGTCTTCAGCGGGGGCCTTGACTTCGACGAGATAAGAGTCGACATGTAGTAATGCCTCACTTAAGGCCTTCTGCGTTTCTTTGGATAGTCACAACAGATCGAACAGAGACAACCTGGCAGGTGTATTGGCAAGATGTGCCAATATGTTAAAGTTGTAGGGCCAATCCATGCCTTCTGGAGCTGGCACCTTCAGAGACTTGTCAAACCGTGTCTCCTTCTGCTTGGCTTTGTCCGTAGTTGGAGACTTAGATGGGCTGCCTTCTGAGCTTGTGAGGGCAGCAGCAGCTTGAGAAGGTACTGCTTCTTCTTGTACGGGATCGTACGTCCGAAAGTAAGTCTTCTTCGATCGCATCTCGCTAGATAGGACCTCATAGATGGGAGAGGATACCATATGGCATGACTTGTACTTCTTTCCCCTTTTTGCTTTGGGAGGTACTACCACCTGCGTCACTTCTTGCACAAGGTCCGGATGGACCCACATGATCTCACCACGTTCGGTCGTGAGCGGGACCAAGGTTGAGTTGCAAGCTGGCGGTAGGTTGACGAATTCTATTACTGCCTTGGGAATCGGGGCCACGCCGTCTGGGACTTCTGTGGAAGGAAAGCCACCAAACTGAAGAGAGATCATGTTAGAAGATACGACCTTGTCTTCAACTTCGAGGTTGATCACTTGGCTGTCGATAAGCTGTTGTATCTTCTTTTTTAGGACGATGCAGTCCTTGGTGGAGTGATGCACGTACTGATGATAGAGATAGTACTTGGGATCGTTGAGTTGGCTCGCCTCTGTGGGATGTTGCGGTGGAGGCAATGTCAGTTTATTACCCTTCGTCAATGTGTGAAAGATAGTAATGACATCGTCTTCGTCAAAGGAGAAGGTCTCCTTAGGCTTGTCAGAGGTGTCCTGAGAATTGGAAGCTTCTTTGGATGTGTCGACCTTCAGGACTTCTTTTCCTTTACCCCCACGAACATGGATAGTTTGAGGATGCTTGTCCTTGTCTTCGAATTTGGGTGTTTTCAACCCCAGTAGTTCCAAGTTAGGAACGTCGTTCTCAGCAGCATCAACGGCCCCAATGAAAGCGGGCCATGTATCATACTTATGTATACCCAGACAAAACTTTACCGTAGGAAAGAAGTTATGTCGACAAGTATCCATAAGTTCTGAGTCTGGTATGCCGAAGGGCATCTTCAGTGCTAGCCGTCTGAAGCGTTCGATAAAGGCGATGACAGACTCAGTCCTCCTTTGCTTGGTCTCAATGAGGGTGGACATACTAACATGCATGCCACTCTCATAAAACATGTTAAGGAACAACCACTCTAAGTCTTTGAATAAATTGATACATCCGTCAGGCAGACTGCAGAACCATTCGAAAGCTACCCCTGCAAGTTGCTAATAAACAGCTTCGATAAGAACGGATCGTCTCTGGGCAAGTGCAGAGTCTGTGTGTTGAAGTATGTCATGTGTTGACGAAGAGAAGTCAACCCGTCAAATGAGTTCAGCGTCAGCGGCTTATAGTTGGGAGGGCAAGTGGCATTCTTCCACTACGGAGGATACGGTTGAGATATCCCCATCTTCTGAAGCTCGTCTTTGTGTGAGATGGTGTCGAGACGAGCGACCAGGGAATCAATTGCATCCTGTTGATTGAGCAGGTGTTGGAAGACAGCTGCTGAACGGTTGTCAGGCATCGTTGGTAAAGGACCACCCCCAGCATTTGCAAGATTTGGAAGAGACGCAACAGAATGATACTCCTTTTACAGTGAAGGAGGGTTGTTACTGTGAGCCGGACTAGCGTGGAGCGAGGCATTTTGTTGAGGTGGAGGAACAGTCCCAGCAACTTGAACCGCCATGATACTGGTGAGCATATCAATGATCTTGGCGAATGCGATTTCCAGACCCTCTAATCGTTTGTTGGTCTGATCACTGGCTTCTTCAGGACTTTCCCCATCCGCATGTATGTACATAACATACGAGGATGAATAGAGAAAATAGTGCAAGTGGTGCTGATACTGTCTGTCTCCGAGTGGACAAGTCCTTCATCTTCCGGTAGAGGAGGTAGATAGTCGCCATCGGATCAGGAGGGATCATCGTCCTCTGGCAGGCTACCCCCAGTGCGGAGGTCATCCCCTTCAGACTCTGAGGGAATACTACCCCCAGCTTGGGATTCTTCGTCGTCCATACGGGACCTTGCCTTTGAACGAGTACCCATATAAACTCCTTCAGATGTGACAGCCCGCTAGTCATCTGTTGGTAGACTTCTTCTTCTTCTTCTCACGGAGCTGAGAGAGAAAGTTGGGTTGGTGGTCCACCGTCTTTGATTGGGGCTTCCGTAAGGGGGACCCTATGAAGCCATGTTGGATGAAACACAGTGGCTTTTCGTCGTCAGAGAAGTGCAGCCGTCGAAATACGAACTTTCTCTGAGGCACTCTTGTTGCTTTGGGGCAACAACAGTTGATACCAATACTGGTGCACAGATGTGCACTATAAATTTTTATGTCCTCCCTCGCTTTACGCTTATGATTTATCATGTCGTGCAAATCAGCGGAAGGAAGTTTTGCCTTACAACCCATGTTGCATGCATCGCCGAGCTTTGTATGCGGATTCGTAAGGAGAGTAGGCGCATCCAGACTTAGTTCACGTGCAGGGGAAACCCCCACACCTAAGTTTTGTGATGTCCTTGAAGACAGCCCCGTGCTATACGCGTTGGGGCCTGTCTTTTTATTGTGGGCGCATAGGCCTTGGAGACTGGCCTTGGGCGCATGCTCCTTGATAGCATGTCTGAGCCTCCTTGATGTGGGCGCATAGTATGGATCCAGAGAGCATGGTCTCATAGCCTTGGGCGCATGACCCTGGATGTCCAGCCTGCTGAAGAAAGAAGTGTTCTGGTTGGGGCTATGCGCCCAAACACTCCCTTGGGCGCATGGCTTTGGGCGCATGCTTGGTGGAACAACAATGTTTTCTTCCAGTTTTGCCTCCTTCGTTTGTGAGCCTCGTCGGGTTTGGCCAGAGTGTCGCACACCCCGATTCTTGGCATCATAGTGTTTTTCTCTGCCAAGTCTCGGGTGTTGAACATCCTGTTGTTGGTTGTGCTGGGAAGATGTCACTGGGCTAGTAGAGCCCGGAACGGTGTGAGCCTTCTCCATTTGGAGAACTTCTATGGCAGAGTCATGCGCCCATGTGACAGAGTCCTCCAGTTGCATATCTGCTATGACACTAGCAGGATAGGCACAACAAGCCTTCGGAAGCCAAGTCTTGTGAGACTTGTTTGGCTTTGCTGATTTTGAGGGAGTAGAGCCATCCCTCGAGAGCATCTCTTCGAACGCTTGCTGATCGAACTTTACGATCAGCATTTTCTGAGTGCTCCTCACTTTGTTGGTATCGAATTGCGTCAACACCCTCTCGTCAAAGAAAAGGTAGTTCCCAGCAGAGTAGCTATTTTTGTAGATACACACAAAAAAGAAGAAAAAATGATGTCTTTTCTTTATTGGCGCAAGGCACCACAAATCGAGTACGCCTGAGAGATCCTGTGTTGAGGATCCTCGAGTACAAAAAAGAATCCTGGAAATGGGACGATGGAGATCGAGCGGCAGTTGCTCCTTTACTCCGTTGACACTCCGATTACAAAAGTGGGAGAAAACCTAAGAAAATTGCTAACTCTCGGCTCCCTGGCAAGAAGTGCAGTAATTTAGCTCTTGAAAATGCTCTCCGTTCTGTCTTTTGAAGAGGGATGAGACCCCTTTTTATAGTCGTTCTTGACCTGGAATGATGTTATGTGCCCACATGAAGGAAACACACTGGTTTCCATGTGGGCGCATAGTCCTGCCTTGGACGCATAGGGTGTAGGCGCATGCAGGCTATGAGATCGTGGGTTGGTTATGGTGTTAACGTGGCCACATGCTTCGGTGCACGACTTCTCATGGAGACTGACGTGGTCGTGCGCTTCGGTGCACGTTTTGATCATGACTTTGACTGAGTCAGGCTTGGGCGCATAGCCATGTCTCAGGCTATGCGCCCTCCTTTTGGAGGAGCTAGTCTTGGGCGCATGAAACTTCACTGGCTGGGCGCATGAAGCTTTACTGACTGGGCACATGGAGCTTCACTGGCTGGGCACATAGAGCTTCACTAGCTTGGCGCATGGAGCTTCACTGACTAGGCGCATGGAGGTTTACTGGCTTTGGACGCATAGAGCTTTATTGCTGAAATTTTTTCATGCTTCTACAGTAACACTGTATATGATGATGTTGGAGATTTTGAGATTGGAAAAATAGTGAAGTTGTCTTATTTTTGTTAGACTTAGTGTAGACATGGATGGAAATTTTAGGCATGAATCATGGATATGTCAATGTAGTTATTGTTGAGAAGTTGGGATAACTATCTTCTAGATTAAGTTGTAGTTACTGTTGAGAAGTTGGCTCAACTAGATTGACTCGATTTGTTTCTAATGGAGAGTACAATATATATAGGCAAGGGTGACTCAACATTCCGATATGGGGACTAAAGCAAGAATATATACAAAAGGCAGATAACTGTCTTAGTGGAAATTCAAAGGAGACAGTTGATGGTATCATATTATCATCTGAGCCTTCTCCCATTTAGAATGACATTGGCTATGAAGCATGGAAGCTCCACAAAAGGAAATGATAAATGTTTTTATGGTCGGCTGGCAATCTGACATCAAAATGTTGGAATTATTCAATAATATGGGTCACACAAGTAAAATTAATTGTGTTGGGCTATCTAAATAATTAAGCCAAATTAAAGTGGTCAATTTGAAAGATTGGCTTAAGGGTATAATTGTCATGGAATTAATGTGTAGATACCGGAGATAAATCTAATTTGATGAGGGGCCAAATTAGAAATATCAAAACATATAAATATACGTATTCATTAGGGTTATGGTCCCCAACTCATACGGCCACCAAGAGAGGGTTTTCTCTATTCTCTTCTGTATCCCCATCAACAAAGAGAGGAACAAAGATTTCATCTTTGTTATTAAGGGCCGTAGCGGGTTGGAAGATCAAATCCCATCAAGAGAGACGTCTGCTTTAAGATCCGTCAAGCAAAGACAATGGATTCAGGTACGCTTCCGCATTTAGTTTTATTCTTCATCTCATGAATCAAAATGCATTAATTTCTAACAAGTGGTATCGGAGCCTCATGTTCAATTTATGAGATCGAAGTTTTTAGAATCCCATTTTTTGGATTCAGAAACTGTAAACCCCTTAAAATTTTACTACATTTTTTTTATTTCTTTTATGCGGATATTTATACGACAAGTGCAAGTACGTACATACGTGATATTTATTTATTTAGTTATTTTACATAAATAGTTTATTTTAGGTTTCGTAAATATAGTAAATAGTTTTGTTTTCGAAATACATAAAGAGTAAATAATTTGTATATAAATATTTTTTCGCAAAAAATTAGTCAAATGTTTTATTTTCATTACTATAAAAATGCTTTTTATTTATACAAGTATAGGTAATGATTTAATAAATGATATTTTTCTCTTTTTTATGTACTATACTGGAAAAATATGTTTTATGTAAAATATTAATTGCATGCGAGTACATGAAATTCAATTCATGTATATATTTTAAAATTTCAAAATTATTTTAGTAATTATTTTAATTTATTAAAAAGGTATTTCAAATAGTCAAATATTTATTATAATTTTCAAAAAAATTTATTATTATATTTATAGTACTTATAAAAATTTATTTTGAATTTCTCTATTTAATTAAACTTATTATGGGTATTTAAATTTGAATTTTCTTATTACTTTTAATATGCTTAATTTAAATATGGAAGTTATCAATATTAAATTTGGATTTGAATATATACAGATTTAATTCGAAATTGAATTGGATTTGGATTTGGATTGAATCGGTTTTAAATTGATTAAAATTTAAAAGTGAGATATCAAGAAGGGGTTTGCAACTATCATAATCCTTATCTAAATAGTACCTTCCACCTCCTATATAAGGAGAGGCTCATTATTCTCTGTTCCATTAATTTTCTCCACCTACAAATGTGTTCGTGCATCGTATCCGTGCACATCAAGCCATATCCATTCACTTCTTCTATTTTTCATCCAAATTGATTAATGTTCTCATTAAATAAATTCTCTTTTCCCTTCCATCTATTTTCTCTTATCACAAATTCTTACTATCCTTTTACCGATCAACCAAGTCCGTCTATCCTAGTAGTCCTTAAATTTCGAGTACAAATTTTTTTAAAGGTGGGTAGATTTGTAACTCATCTTCCCGAAATTATTATTTTTTAAATTATATCTATATATTTTAAATTCTTGTTTAAAAGTAATTTTCGTAGAAATTTTGTAAAAGATATTTTGTTATTACTTTTGTTACCAAAAACTAGTTTTAAATTAATGGTTTGAAATAATGTTTCTAAAAAAATGTTCTCGAATTTTTTTTATTTAAAATATAAAATATGTTTTTATTATTTTTGGTCTTCTAAAAATTGGTTTCAAAAAAAAAATTGAGTGATAAAAGGTTTTTTGTATATTTATTTTTAAATAAAGATTTGGATTTATAAAAGTAAGTTTTATAATATTTGATGACATCGAGTATTATTTTGATATGTTAATCAGTTATTTGATTATATTTGAATTTATTTAAATTATCTTGATGGTTATCAACTATACTTTAAATTATGTTGATAATTTAAATATTGTTTAAAATACTTACGATGACTAATTGGAGCATTACGATTTGTCTAATCTAGATTTAAAATATTATTTAATTAAATGATTTATTTATTATTTGATTTAAATTATTTTGATAAATATTAGATATTATTTTAAAGTTATTATGTTGAGTTTGATTTGGATTTGGATTCATATGATTTGAATTATTTGATAATATAGAATAATACTTAAAGTTATTATGGTGATCATTTAAAGGATTGCAATCAAATTGATTTATTTTTAAATAATTTATTTGAATTAAATTTATGGGAAGATTTATTCATTAGAAATTTTTATCCTATTGGAATAATATCTAGCATTAATTAGATCGTTTCTTATTTAAACCAATCCTATTCCTATCCAAATTAGTTGGTAATCATAATCATCCTTATTGATTTAGTTCTAATCCTATCATAATTTGCTAATTGCTAGCCATTATATATATCTATCGAATCAATGAATAAAATCATCTTTCAAACCATCCTTGTCAAAATTTCTCTCTTTTTTCGTCATAAATTCAGTCCCAATTTTCAAAGGTTGTAGCAACTTCGAATGACCATAACTCCCAACTCCGGACTCCGTTTGACCTCCAGTTTTTTTGTTGGAATCGTATTGAGATATATTTTCTGAATATAAATTTTATTTTCATAAATTCGGAACTTAATTTTCTGAAAAATTTGTGGAGTGTCAGTTGTCCGAAATCTGACACATTTTAGTGTTTTTGAGATTCTGGGAGAACCATGAATCAGAATCACGAACCGTTTGAAGTTTCGGAATGCTGACGGAAAAGTACACATCATATAATTTTTTCTAAAAATTTTCCAGAATATTTTATTTTTGGTTTTTATTTTAGAAGTTTGTCACTTCGTCTAAGTTCATCTTGTGTAGCCCTGTGACTATTCTGTACCCAATGGGATTATCGGTTTCACTAGCAAGGACCTTAGGCAAGCCACCTTGCCATTTGCTGTTTATTTATTTTAGCTCATATTTCATGCATTATTCATTATTTTCTTTATGCAAAATAAACTGTGATTGTAACGCCCCAGTCCCAAAATACGTAGGACTAGGAACGTAGACATGCCAGCTGTATTCATACGAAGTACATAGGACTCGTATGGATACATAAGCTGTAAATGCAGTAAAACCATAACTAATCTCATCCACACAAAGTAAAAAAATAAAAGATTTCAAATAATGATTATGAATTGTCTTGATACAATATGTTGGGCGGAGAAAAATCCACTACCAACAAGTAAGGAAAGAAATACATAAGAAAAGATATGAATTTGGCGAACGAAGCGAAGACGATCCAAGTGCAATCCTCCTCGAAGAAATATCAGTGATCACGGCTAGAGCTAAAGCACCTGCGAAAGACAACAACACACACCTGGCGAGATAACCAGGTCCTCAGAGGGACGTAACAAGACACATAATATCATGCCAATAACTGAATAAATAAAGCTCAACAGAAAACTACACAAATAAAGGTCCTTAACCATTCTATGTGAAGATGCATTTTGAAGACAACGTTCCACACAAGGGCTCCCGAAGCTAGAAACACGGCACGTTAGCGTTTCAACCAAGGCACTAGTGGCGTCTAGAAAAAAAGTAAATGCACGGTCCATTAGCACTCGAGCGAGAGCTAAAGGGCATCCAGAGAAAAATAAATGCACGGCCACTAGCTCTTGGGTGAGTCACTAACGGCAGCTAGAGGAAAGTAAATGCACGACACATTTGTGTTTTAACCGAGGCACTAGTGGCATCTAGAGAAAAGTAAATAAATGCACGGCCACTAGCTCTCGACTGAGTCACAAATGGCAGCTAGAGAAAAGTAAATGTGTGAAAGCCCCTGCGCCTAATAACTGTCTCCACCCTCTCCATGCACTACTCGTGCTGAATCCACATCACGATATTTCCTAATAACTGCTAAGTCGCTAAGTCTTCTAGACAACCATAACTATTTAGCAGTTATTGCCTATCACACGGCATATGCGCACCGATGGCCAGTCGATACGTACGTCCGAGATCTATATGAGACTCGTGACTCGTGATACACAAGTGTCGGGCCAATGAATGCGACACAAACCAAGGTGGTCCCTTAACTCTAAGCCATATGCAACTAAAATATAATAATTTGCAAGTACAATTTATATTTTCTAGAATAAGTAAAAAAATATGCATGATATTGAGCAAGAAATTAAACAGTAAAGGCAAGATGTCTTGCCTGATGTCCAAGTGAGGTAAGATGATGTCCTGGTGACGAATCAACAGCAGCGCACAAGAGGAAGGTATTGGTACAACTTCGGATGCTGAAAATAATCTATTATCTAATTATAAATAATACTGCACCTATTACATTTATTTAATAAATTCTAAAGTTAGGATATGGCATAGATTTTTGTATTAGCTCTCCGAAAAACTAAACAGATCGCATTTTCATTTCCGGAATCTCCCGAAATCGCAAAAATACTGAAACCCGTTTATTTTTGGGACACTAGATACTCAAACAAGTTTGTAGAAATCTACAGAATGAATTTTGTCTATTAAAATATGTTTTGGAAAGCTTACCTCGATACGCTTCTTTTAAAAAAAACTGGAGGCAAAACGAAGTTCGGAGCTAGGAGATATCGTCGTTGCAAGTTGCTCTTGCTACTAAAGAGCGGGGCTGAATTCTAATGACGAATTTTAGAGTTTCTATTGGACTAAAAATAATTTCGAATTATGGCTGATAGAAGGGGGATGTATTGGATTTATATAGTTATTTATTTTAGATTTATCTCCTAAATTAGATAGGATTTGATTTAAATAAATTGGAGTTTGCTTTGTTAGGATAGGATATAGATAGAGATGCTTTTCTAGTAGAAGTAGGATTAGTATTTATTTAAAACCCCCTTTAATTAATCTTCCTTTTAATTTAAATTATTTTAAAACCGATTCAATCCAAATCCAACTCAATTAAATCTAGATAATTTCAAATCCAAATTAAATATAGATGATTCCCATATTTAAATCAAACTTATTTAAATTAAATCAATAAAATCTAATCAAAGTTTAAATTACCACAATAAGTTCAAAATATCTTTTCTAAAAATAATAATAATAAATAATTTCGAAAATCCAAAAATATATGAATAAAAATTTGTACATCCATGCAAATAAGGTATTTACATAAAATGTAGTTTTCTAAATTAATTTGAACTAGAAATAAAATAATCTTTTATAAAAGTAAAAGATAAAGGTTTTGGCAAATATCGTGAAATGTTCTTTTGCTATAAAAATATTTGTTTATACTATGTATAACAACATATTTATTCTATATTCATAAGAAAAACAATAATAAAATATTTGTATATGAATGAACAAATATCTCATATTTACGTCTTTACGCATTCGCACTCGAGGTACGATACCAAAATAAAAAATTAATACCAAAATAAATTAATAAAAAAATATAGTAAAAATTTAGGGGGTTTACAGTGATATATGGCATAACCTGTTAGAACTTACTATTCATTTATATTTTCTGCTATGTATTAGTTTTCTTACATATTAAACCTAGATTTAAGGGACCACCTTTGTGTGTTGCATTCATTGGCCTTGACACGTTGTACCACGAGATTGTGTATCGCATGTAGAACACGGACATGCGTGACTGGCTGGCCACCGGTGCGTATAAGCTGTACGATAGGAATAATCGCTAATAGAGGTTGCATGCTTAGTTTGACTTAGCGGTTATAGAGGTTTTCTGTTGTGGATACAACATAGTAGGCATTGGGCGGGGAGGATAATTTTTTAGCGTATGGGCTTCGACGTACTTTCTCTTTTGTAACCCGTGAGCTCCGCCGGAGACGCGGGTCAGATTATCCATAATTACTGACGGCCATTAGCGTTCTGCGGAACGTTATGCTCTTACTGATTAGGCCTCTGGTGCCCTAAGGGGGGACTATGCCGATTCCATTTAGCCAGGGCCCATGCGTATTCTTAACTACATTTTACTTAGAACGGTTATGCACCTTTATCCGTTAGGTACGAGTACTTTTGGTTTGGGTACTTATATCTGACCGTGGCTTGGAACAATAACTTGTCGAGGATTAGTTCGTCACATCTTGTCCTTGTTTGGTTGTAGGTGTGACTTACTACTTCGATGAGAAGGTATTAAACCTTGTTGGGGTCTGGATACCATATTGAATTCATAGCATGGAAAGATACATCACCGTGAATTAGTTTACCATCTCCTGTCCTTGTTTATTTGGGAGGATGATAAGCTAGTTCAATAGGTGTGTATTGGACCATGTTATAATTTAATTGACTTATTTATTTGAGTAATATTTATTCAGTTTATATGGCATGATATTATGTGTCTTGTTACGTCCCTTTGAGGACCTGGTTATCTCGCCAGGTGTGTGCTCTTGACTTTCGTAGGTGTTCTAGCTCTAGCCGTGATCATCGCTATTTCTTCGATGATGATTGCACTTGGATCGTCTTCGCTTCGCTTGCCAAAATTATTTTTTTGTATATCATGTATTTCTTTTCATTGTTGGTAGTGGATTTGTCTCCGCCCAACTACATGTACCAATGACAATTCTTAGTTGATTATATGATATCTTTTATTCATTTATTTGTGTGAATGAGATTAGTTATGATTCTACTGCATTTTACAGCTTATGTATTCATACGAGATTTTTATATATTGGAGTGTACTTCGTATGCATACAGCTGGCATGTCTACATTCTTAGTCCTACGTATTTTGGGACTGGAGCGTTACATGTTTTTGTAGTGGCCCATGCAGGTCAAGATAAATTGTTTGGTTACTTTACCGTACCAAGCAAGCCTGCGAATAGGATTAGAAGTCTAGGATCTCATCCACATACTTGACCTCTTTTCTCGATTCCATATTCGAACTGTCGTCCGACTCATCGACTGCATCTTGCTTGATTCCTTCTATCATTATTTTTATCTCCTCTTCGTGCTTGCTAGAGGTTAGGAAGGTGACCCCTACTAGTTAGACGTGTTACTTTTGTCCCCAAAACACCATTAGTTTAATTTTTAAGTTGGGTAGAATGCCTTATGACCTAGCAATTCCTTTGTCCTTGTGACCTATATTAGCAAGTTTACTTAAATTTTAGAATTTAGAGGACCCTAACCCATCTAGTCAACCAAGGACTTGGACAAGAAGACTATAGGACAACTGTATAGAGACCAACATTGGATACAACTTAGGGTCTTAAGGAGTTTGAACTAATTCTACTCTATTTCAATCTTAATCTCACGTGCCTATATTTTTACTATCTAGACTAATGATGCTAATATAGCCTAGTTTTTGCAAGCTCAATTCTTTATCAAGCTTGTTCATGAGATATGTTATTGGAGGCCTCCGCTAACGTATTTTCTACTCAGAACCAGTGCATGATGGTCTGATCAACCTAGTGCACTTTGGTTCACTTTTATCTATCATTCTACGTAGATGGAGACATAGTTAAACTTGCCCTCTAGAGTCCCATCCGCGACTGCCTTGGCAACTCCTTTTGAATTATTCGGTCGCCTTTGAACAACGTATTCGTATTCGATAACGCCTCCTTCGAACTCTATATTGCTTTCGCCTTCAACTATTTTAGAAGAACGAAGGCGTTATACTAGAACTTTCTATCGACTATGACCATTCTCACTCGATGTTGTTATATCTTCATCCTAAACTACTCGTCCTTTTCTTGGCCCTATCATGACCTTCTAATCACTTAAATTAGGAGTGAATCTAATCGTTCTCCTAAGAACCAAATCTTAAAGGTCTCTAAGTTATTCCTCTTGATACCGTACTATTGTGTGTTATCTTGATTAAACTTTAACCCTAATCATTTTCCTTCTGACGTTAGTTAGCCATATCCATAATTTATGTCGTCATTATTTGAAATCGTGATTTTCTAATGCATGTTTGCATTGAACGTTGTTTCCTTGCCTCGTCCAGTGACTTGATCGTATCCATTACCGATATACCCATGTGACCGTCTCACCCACCCCCTATTATTCTTAATTTCGAGGAAGAAATTCTTATAAGTTGGGTAGGATGTAAACCCCCTAAAATTTTACTACATTTTTTTTATTTGTTTTATGCGAATATTTATACGACAAGTGCGAGTACGTATATACGCGATATTTATTTATTTAGTTATTTTACATAAATAGCTTATTTTAGGTTTCGTAAATATAGTAAATAGTTTTGTTTTCGAAATACATAAAGAGTAAATAATTTGTATATAAATATTTTTTCGCAAAAATTTAGTCAAATGTTTTATTTTCATTACTATAAAAATGCTTTTTATTTATACAAGTATAGGTAATGATTTAAGAAATGATATTTTTCTCTTTTTTATGTACTATACTGGAAAAATATATTTTATGTAAAATATTAATTGCATGCGAGTACATGAAATTCAATTCATGTATATATTTTAAATTTTCAAAATTATTTTAGTAATTATTTTAATTTATTAAAAAGGTATTTCAAATAGTCAAATATTTATTGTAATTTTCAAAAAAATTTATCATTATTTTTTATAGTATTTATAAAAATTTATTTTGAATTTCTCTATTTCATTAAACTTATTATGGGTATTTAAATTTGAATTTTTTTTATTACTTTTAATATGCTTAATTTAAATATGGAAGTTATCAATATTAAATTTTGGATTTGAATATATACAGATTTAATTCGAAATTGGATTGGATTTGGATTTGGATTGAATCGGTTTTAAATTGATTAAAATTTAAAAGTGAGATATCAAAAAGGGGTTTGCAACTACCATAATCCTTATCTAAATAGTACCTTCCACCTCCTATATAAGGAGAGGCTCATTATTCTTTGTTCCATTAATTTTTTTCACCTACAAATGTGTTTGTGCATCGTGTGCACATCAAGCCATATCCATTCACTTCTTCTATTTTTCATCCAAATTGATTAATGTTCTCATTAAAGAAATTCTCTTTTCACTTCCATCTATTTTCTCTTATCACAAATTATTACTATCACCGATCAACCAAGTCCGTCTATCCTAGTAGTCCTTAAATTTCGAGTACAAAAATTTTCAAAGGTGGGTAGATTTGTAACTCATCTTCCCGAAATTATTATTTTTTAAATTATATCTATATATTTTAATTTCGTGTTTAAAAGTAATTTTCGTAGAAATTTTCTAAAAGATATTTTGTTATTACTTTTGTTACCAAAAACTAGTTTTAAATTAATGGTTTGAAATAATATTTCTACAAAAATGTTCATGAATTTTTTTATTTGAAATATAAAATATGTTTTTATTATTTTTGGTCTTCTAAAAATTGGTTTTAAAAAAAATTGAACGATAAAAGATTTTTTGTCTATTTATTTTTAAATAAAGATTTGGATTTATAAAAGTAAGTTTTAAAATATTTGATGACATCAAGTATTATTTTGATATGTTAATCAGTTATTTGATTATATTTGAATTTATTTAAATTATCTTGATGGTTATCAACTATACTTTAAATTATGTTGATAATTTAAATATTGTTTAAAATAGTTACGATGACTAATTGGAGCATTACGATTTGTCTAATCTAGATTTGAAATATTATTTAATTAAATGATTTATTTATTATTTGATTTAAATTATTTTGATAAATATTAGATATTATTTTAAAGTTATTATGTTGAGTTTGATTTGGATTTGGATTCATATGATTTTGAATTATTTGATAATATAGAATAATACTTAAAGTTATTATGGTGATCATTTAAAGGATTGCAATCAAATTATTTATTTTTAAATAATTTATTTGATTTAAATTTATGGGAAGATTTATTCATTAGAAATTTTTATCCTATTGGAATCATATCTAGCATTAATTAGATCGTTTCTTATTTAAACCAATCCTATTCCAATCCAAATTAGTTGGTAATCATAATCATCCTTATTGATTTAGTTCTAATCCTATCATAATTTGCTAATTGCTAGCCATTATATATATATATATATATAATATATATATATATATATATATATATATATATATATATATATATATATATATATATATATATATATATATATATATATATATCGAATCAATGAATAAAATCATCTTTCAAACCATCCTTGTCAAAATTTTTCTCTTTTTTCGTCATAAATTCAGCCCCAATTTTTAAAGGTTGTAGCAACTTCGAATGACCGTAACTCCCAACTCCGGACTCCGTTTGACCTCCAGTTTTTGTTGTTGGAATCGTATTGAGGTATATTTTCTGAATATAAATTTTATTTTTATAAATTCGGAACTTAATTTTTTGGAAAATTTGTGGAGTGTCAGTTGTCCGAAATCTGACACGTTTTAGTATTTTTGAGATTCTGGGAGAACCAGGAATCGGAATCACGAACCGTTTGAAGTTTCAAAATGCTGACGTAAAAGTACACATCATATAATTTTTCCCAAAATTTTTCCAGAATATTTTATTTTTGGTTTTTATTTTAGAAGTTTGTCACATCGTCTGAGTTCATCTTGTGTAGCCCTGTGACTATTCTGTACCCAACGGGATTATCAGTTTCACTAGTAAGAACCTCAGGCAAGACACCTTGTCATTTGCTGTTTATTTATTTTAGCTTATATTTTATGCATTATTCATTATTTTCTTTATGCAAAATAAACTGTGATACATGGCATAACCTGTTAGAACTTGCTGTTCATTTATATTTTCTGCTATGTATTAGATTTCTTACACATTAAACCTAGATTTAAGGGACCATCTTTGTGTGTTACATTCATTGGTCTTGACACGTTGTACCACGAGATTGTGTGTCGCATGTAGAACACGGACATGCGTGCGTATAAGCCGTGCGATAGGAATAACCGCTAATAGAGGTTGCATGCTTAGTTTGACTTAGCGGTTATAGAGGTTTTCTGTTGTGGATACAACATAGTAGGAATTGGACGGGAAGGAAAATTCTTTAGCGTATGGCCTTCGATGCACTTTTTCTTTTGTAACCCGTGAGCTCCGTCGGAGACGCGGGTCAGATTATCCATAGTTACTGACGGCCACTGGCGTTCTGCGGAACGTTATGCTCTTACTGATTGGGCCTCTGGTGCCCCAAGGGGGGACTATGCTGATCCCATTTAGCCAGGGCCCATGCGTAAAAAGGATTGTTCTTAACTACATTTCACTTAGAACGGTTATGCACCTTTATTCGTTAGGTACGAGTACTTTTGGTTTGGGTACTTGTATCTGACCGTGGCTTGGAACAATAACTTGTCGCGGATTAGTTCGCCACATCTTGTCCTTATTTGGTTGTAGGTGTGACTTACTACTTCAATGAGAAGGTATTGAACCTTGTTGGGGTCCGGATACCATATTGGATTCATAGCATGGAAAGATACATCACCGTGAATTAGTTTACCATCTCCTGTCCTTATTTGGTTGGAGGGATGGTAAGCTAGTTCAATAGGTGTGTATTGGACCATGTTATAATTCAATTGACTTATTTATTTGAGCAATATTTATTCAGTTTATATGACATGATATTATGTGTCTTGTTACGTCCCTCTGAGGACCTGGTTATCTCGCCAGGTGTGTGCTCTTGACTTTCGCAGTTGTTCTAGCTCTATCCGTGATCATCGCTATTTCTTCGAGGATGATTGCACTTGGATCGTCTTCGCTTCGCTCGTCAAAATTATTCTTTTGTATACCATGTATTTCTTTTCATTATTGGTAGTGGATTTGTCTCCGCCCAACTACATGTACCAATGACAATTCTTAGTTGATTATATGATATCTTTTATTCATTTATTTGTGTGGATGAGATTAGTTATGGTTCTACTGCATTTTACAGCTTATGTATTCATACGAGATTTTCATATATTGGAGTGTACTTCGTCTGCATACAGCTGGCATGTCTACGTTCCTAGTCCTACGTATTTTGGGACTGGGGCGTTACGGAAACCCTAGATCGTTGAATCTAATTTAATTTAGGGTTCGGTTGTTCTATCAAAAATTTTATGATCCACCAATTTAGATCTCTCTTGTATATTGTTGAACTTTTAAGCAACACATCAAGATATTAGTATTTCTAATTAGAACTGCTTTTTTTTTGGTAGATCCAAATAAACATGAAATTTTGCAGCAATGGATTCAGAGAAGTCTCGGCTTCAACTTTGGTTGTTGATCCAAAATCAAATCATTAATGTTATATTTTATTGATGGATTTAGGAATTCGGATGACAAGTTCTGTGCCATTCAATGTTATTGCACCTTGTTAATTACTAGAAATATCAAGTTTAGATGATGCTTACTTTTGTTCCTGAATTAAAGCAATGGTTTTTGTGGTGGACAAATTTATTGTTTAATATTTTTTAATAAGGTTTGATTTCTTTATTGCTAAGGAAATTTATCATGTTATATCTTTTTCATTGCTGGTGAGATTATCGGACCTTAAAATCTTTGCATTGCCTTTTTGGCTGTGATTTCTGTAACATTTTTTTCTCTCCCTTCATAAAGGGAGGCGTAAGGTCCAGGTCATGATTGCCATATAATTAGCTATTTTAATTGGCCAGATGCTACGTAGATCCTATAACAGGACATGTTGGATCATTTTGTAATGAGTCTTGAGAAAAGCTCATCAGAAGGTGAGCACATGGATATCCATGAATGCCAATAGCTATGAGATCTTAGGGTTATGTATTGGAAATCCACTTATTAATTCTTATTTGTGTTCCACACACAAGTTCGAATTTGCGGTATGTAGACATAATTCGTTGGCCATGTTTAAATTTCGAACTCTGCACATAAAGTTATTATATCATTTTCTTAGTCGCCGTGACGGATATTATTATCTTGTGATCAACTCTCCAGCAAAACCGATTTGATTTCAATAAATTCATGTTTTAAATCATGCAAAAGATTTACATCTTTATCATGTAGTAGATAAATTTTGGTGTAATCTTTATGGATTATTTGATGTGATCTTTTGATGCATATATTAAGTACAATTTAATCTGTTGATGATTGATTATTTAATTTTAAATATGCATGTACATAAAGTTTTAGACATGATTCAGTTTTGTAAAATTTAGTCAACGTTCAAATTTTTTGGTACCTTTTGTAACTAGCAATAGTTGTCTAATATTCTAAATAGACTCATTGAAACAAGATGTTGCCAAAGTGACCTTTCTTTAGATAGTCTATGAGGGATGTTTGATGTTTATGTGTGTACATTAATGCGGGTATTAGCCGGCCCAAAGGAAGGTTAATACTTGGCCGAATTGCACACATACTTGTGGTAATAAATGTGAGACAATTATACAGTTTAGATGTAAATAATAACCCGATCCAAAGGTATGCTTATTATTTGACATGACTTATTGTCAACATTTGATCACTACACCAAGAGTACCACTTGCAGTTAATATCACTGTCTAAAGACTTGATATTAATGATGTACTAGGTATCTTGAGATGAGGTTCACCATTATTTGAATTTGTCTGACTATATTTTACTCTTTGGTTATTAATTAGAGCATGTCTATTTTTGTTGTTTTTTTTCTTTATAATTAATGTTGCTACAATATCTGCCAATAAGATTTTAATTTTCATGTTTAATGGGATAAACTTTAAGGGCAAAAAAGAAAATGAATACAGTAGCTGCTAAGGGTTCAGCTCAAATGAAACAATAATATAAAACTAAAGGTTGTTTCTTTTGTGACAAGTCGGGACACATAAAGAAAAATGTACAAAGTACCACTTATGGCATATAAAGAAAAGTATATTTCTAAATTTGGTCTCTTCTGAGATTAATTTAGCTTTAGTACCAAGAAACTCGTGGTAGTTAGATTCTGGTGGGACTACCTACATTAGTATTCTAGGCAAGGTTGCATGAGTTACCGAAAGTCAATTGATGGTGAAAGATACATCTAGTGGATGACGGCAATTCGATAGAAATGGAAGCAATAGTACATTTTAGGTTATTTTAGGAACCAATTATTATTTGGATTTGATAGACACTTTTATTGTACCATCTTTTAGACGAAATTCAGTTTCAGTTTCTTTAATGAACAAATCTGGTTATCATTGTTCATTTGGAATTAATAAGTTTAGTCTATCTTTAAATCCATATATTATTGGTAACGGTTCCCTTAAGTTTTATGATAACCTGTATTCACTTGACACTATTGCATCTTACAATAAAATCTTGCAAGTGGAGTCATGTGGTACTAAACACAAAATTAACAATAAATATTTTTAGCCTCATTATGACATAAGCGATTAGGTCACATCTCTAGAAATAGAGTTGAACGACTTGTGTCTGATGAGATTTAGATTTTATTGACTTTATATACTTTAATGTCTATATTAATGTGTAAAGGAAATACAGACCGAAGTTCAATTGTAAACAGCTACTTTATTGGTTATGCTACAGATCAAGGGGTTGATAATTATACACTCCCACACTAAGAATTTTTTTTAAGACGAGAAATATAATTTTTGAGGATGTTGAGTTTGGGAGAGAAATAAAATTTGGAACATTGTCTTTAAGGAGGAATCGATTGTGATTCCTACTATCACTTTTGACGATGTGCAGGATTATGTACCTGCCATTGATCAAGAAGTGAATTAGGAGCCTCAACAAGACAATGTCGAATTAGCTCTACAAGTCGTTGTTGAGATACCTTGACAAGACAATGTAGCGGCACCCCCATTCAAGATGAGGTAATTATTTCTGAGGAACAAACTCAACAACCTCAAGAACTGGTAATGTTAAGATGGTCCACAAGAGAAAGGAGAAATATAATTTCGGATAATATTGTCCTATTTCTCTAGGAACGTGAGGAAGACTGTGGATACTGGAAGATGATCTAATCAACTTCCGTCAGGCCATGAAAAGTTTCAGTTCTCAAAGTGGATTAATACAATAAATAAGGAGTATAAGTCTATGCAAGACAATTAAAGTTTAAAAACTTGTCCCATTACCAAAAGGTATGAAGTCCATTGGTTGCAAATGGACATTTAGAACCAAGGAGGATTAGAAGGGTCATGTGGAGAGGTATAATGTCACTTCCCATTCCCAGAATACGTATTTTTAGAATGCATGTACTGTTTAATTGTAAATATTTTATATTTATCATGTATTGCTCTGTATTTAAATTCTTTTAATTTTATGTTAATTAATTTTTTGCAATTTCATTTCTGTACTTTACTTTCTGCTTTTATACTCTGCTTTAGCTTTGCTATGGGTTCGGCTCAGATTGGTTTAATTATGTTGGTTCATCATGAACCGAAATAAACCCCCACCTACCACCACCCCATTTAAAGCCCCAAACCATTTCTCTCTCTTCATTTCTTCTTCTCATTTCTCTTCTTCTTCCTCATAACTCTCCCACCAACCTAGGAGAGCAAGGCAAGTGCCAACTTGCTTCATGATGGATTCCCATTATTATTGTTCCATCATCTTTCTTATTTGATTCTAAGTCTCTTTAGTACTTAGCATTTCCAATTTCTATGGCTTATTTGTTGTAGATCTAAGTTTGATGCATTTTTGGGTTTCTTAGGTTTTGATCTAGTAAACTTTGTTATCTTCAAGTTTTGATGGTTCCATGTTGTAGAGAATTTCGTTCTATCCAATTTTGACCTATGGAAGTCCATATTTTGGCTTGGGATGAAGGATTTATGGAGCTTGGAAGCAATGGCTTCCATGGTTCTCTTCCATGGTTCTGTTCTCAGAAATTTGGAGAAGAAGAACAGTCTCAGCCGCATGAATCTTTCTTCCTCAGGCGCATGAGCTTATTTATTTCCCAATCATTTCCCACAGGCGCATGAGATTACTTATTTCCCAACCTTTCCTACAGCGCATGATATTTATTTTCCACAGCCGCATTCCTCAGGCGCATGAGCTTATTTATTTTTCAATCATTCCTCAGGCGCATAAGCTTATTTATTTCCCAATCATTCCTCGGCGCATGAGCTTATTTATTTCCCAATCATTTCCCACAGGCGCATGAGATTACTTATTTCCCAACCTTTCCCGCAGCGCATGATATTTATTTTCCACAGCCGCATTCCTCAGGCAAATGAGCTTATTTATTTCCCGATGATTTCCCTCAGGCGCATGATATTATTTATTTCCCAATCCTTTCTACAGCGCATGATATTATTTATTTCCCAATCATTTCCCACAAGCGCATGAGATTACTTATTTCCCAACCTTTTCCACAGCGCATGATATTTATTTTCCACAGCCGCATTCCTCAGGCGCATGAGCTTATTTATTTCCCAATCATTCCTCAGCGCATGATATTATTTATTTTTCAATCATTTCCCACAGACGCATGAGATTACTTATTTTCCAACCTTTCCTACAGCACATGATATTTATTTCCCACAGCCGCATTCCTCAGACGCATGAGCTTATTTATTTCCCGATGATTTCTCTCAGGCGCATGATATTATTTATTTTCCAATCCTTTCCACAGCGCATGATATTATTTATTTCCCAATCATTTCCCACAGTGCATAAGATTATTTATTTTCCGATGATTTCCCTCAGGCGCATGATATTATTTATTTCCCAATCCTTTCCACAGCGCATGATATTATTTATTTTCCAATCATTTCCCACAGCGCATGAGATTATTTATTTCTCAATCATTTTTCTCAGGCGCATGATATTAGTTATTTCCCAATCCTTTCCACAGCGCATGAGATTATTTATTTCTCAATCATTTTTCTCAGGCGCATGATATTATTTATTTCCCAATCATTTCCCACAGTGTATGAGATTATTTATTTCCCAATCATTATTTATTTTTCTAATTTTTATTTCCTGAATTTGGTATTAATTAACATTAATTGTTATCTTGATTAATTATTGATCATGCGTTCCTAGATGGAACTAAGAGACTGGCTAGTTGTCTTATTGAATTAGATGGAATAAGACACGATCATATTAACTATGAACTATTACAATCGATTGGTTAATCCCGAATATTGGCATATGGATACATGCAGGCTACAATTTATTTATTTATTTCATGAAAGCAGCATGTGTACTCTATGGTCAAGGCATGATTATTTCGTGGTTAGTTTTAATTGTTGCATTACGCTATGTAAGACTAACAACCTAACCGCACGGGTATCGTTGTAGAGTTGGGCATATCGTACTTTGTACGGAAGTACTCATTCTGAATGACCATGATCCACGGCATGGAATTTCACTTAACATAGAGGCTACTAAGTTAAATAAAATAATGATTGCATGGAGGGAATGGATCTCCGAGTTCTTACATGGCAGCCCTTTTGGGATTATTAGCGCCCAACAGGTCGGCTGGTTCCCACAGATACTGCAATTTTGCCACACGGTCAGGGAGCGATATCTGCTTATATTATTGTATATTGTATATTGATGACGGACGTCCCGTTGGGACTCGTCTAATTCATGATTGGCGCAATTGATTGATTGGATTGACTAGCCTTGCTTGTCCATAGTAAGAACTGAGAAATCCTTATTGCATAATTCCAGGATAACTTGGGACTCACAGTAGCAAGCCGTAGTAGTTGCATGGCCGGTTAAACTGATTTGTTTGCGTACTGTACATACTCTGTTAACTAACTAAGATGATCAGAGTGTCGAGACATGACGGGCGAACCTCTGTCCTTGTTTGGTTGGGAGGTTGGTTCGAAGTGTCGTGACATTATGTGAATCCTAGTAGCAAGCAGAGATCTATATATCCTATTCTCTTATTACTGGTTTTAACTCCTCATATCGTGCTTCCTTGCGGTACTTGCTATTAGAGGTCTAACCTCTCTGGTTTGCACGGCCAGATTTAGAGCCGGTTTTCGAGGACTCAGCTTACTTCTACCTTCAAGATGGTCAATACTAGAGGAATGATCGTCGGAGGACTCGAGTGGGTTCCTTACTTTCTCGCTCGTTTTGTTACTTACTTTATATTTTGCCGTTTGGCACCGACATGTTAGTCGGATTATCTTGTACTTACTTTTACATAATTATAATTAAGTCAGACTGCAGCTGATAACAATTGTGTATATGTTGCTATATCATCTGGCTATATTTTGTAAAGCCAGATCTCAAGAACATTTTGACTAAGCGTTTGGGACGCCTTATTGTTTTATCTTAAATGTTCTCTGTTATTGCTTCTTGTTTGAATGATTGAGACAATAGATGTAAAGTGACTATAGCGAGACTTTCATGTAGTATGCACCCCCTTGTCTTTTAGACAGCATTGATCGTATTATACGGTATTTATCTACCCGTAATACGTATCTGGCTGAGTCATTCCCCCGCTCTCCAGTATTCTGGTTCTGGGGCGTGATAAGGTTTTAGTGGTGGCCCATGCAGGTCTGATTTCAGACTTGTGGGGTGTTTTAATTTATAGGATGTCTCAATCACACATGTTCCCCCTTGATCTCATGATTCGTTACTCTCGACTCTAGCTTGAAATTCCTGTATCCTTTGACTTCATTGATCTTTCCTATCCGATCGTTTGATTATTTTTTTGTCCCTTTTCTTAGGGGCACCTCATCCGCATCTGTCATGATTGGGCAACAACAACAAGGGCAACATGGGCAACCTGACCATGTTGGTCAGCAACAAGGGCCGGTACTAACTCAAGAGACTACCCAAGAAGAAGTAATAGTGGAAGCAGCAGCTGGGTCGCAGTATCCGGATGTTCCACCACCATCAACAGTTCCAATTACCCCTGCGGAAATGGACACACCGGCTCTTCTGGAGATCATGAGAGGGATGATGGCTACTCAGCAACACCAGATGTTAGTCCAGCAACGTATGCACGCTCAGTTACAAGAGCAGAATGTACTACTCAACCAAGGGTTGCAGACAGCTTTGGAAAGAGGGGCAAGGCCAGATTCAGGAGCATCAGCCAGGTTTTGCAAGTTCAACCCCCGCCGTTTCGAAGGATCGGAGGATGCCATCTCAGCAGATGCGTGACTTAAGGATATTGAGGCTATTTTGACAGCCGCTAAGGTGCCGGCAGAAGAACGTGTGGATCAGGTGAAGTTGTTACTTCAGGATCTCGCACGTGATTGGTGGGAATCAGAGGAGGTAGGCATCAGACGTCCTGTGGCTTGGGACGATTTTACAGCAAGATTCAAGACGAAGTACTATGGAGTTGTGGCACAGTTTGAGCTGCAACAGAAGTTTATCAACCTCAAGCAGGCCGGCAAGACGGTAGATGCTTATGCAGCGGAGTTCTGCAGACTGAGCAGGTTTGCCCCAGAGATGGTAGCAACAGAAAGCCAGAGGGCTATGAGGTTCCAGCAAGGGTTTCACCTTGAGCTCTTGCAATTGATAGAGGGGCACAATTATCAGACTTTTGACGAAGTATTGACGGCAACCCGAAGGCATGAGATCACCATTCAGAGGATCACGACGAGGACTGGAGGTCAGAAGAGATCTCACAGTCAGATTGAAGGAGGAGGGGGAGCAGCACCCCGAACAACAGCACCATCCCTTGGCATTCGCATTCACGATGTGGCAATGCGAGGGCCAGCACCACCACCCAGGCAGCTGCAGCAACAGAGGAAGAATCATCAACCCCCAGCGGGCTACACTTATTGTGGGAAGATGGGATACACTAGAGATGTGTGTCGGGCATTGAACGGACTGTGTTTGATATGTGGAAATCCAGATCATCGGGTTACCACATGTCCCATGAATTTGAGGTCAGGAGGACCAGTACAACAGTTTTCTGCTCTGCCAGCACCAGGGGCAGGGCAGTATCGAGGACCAGCGGAGGCAGTTAGGCCGTTGGCACAATGCCCGTTAATGCCGCAGGCTCAAATATTTCGGCAGCAGGGACCGCCGATGCAGCAGCACCAGCATAGACCACCCCAGCATCATCAAGGCAAGGGACAACGGCAGCACCAGGCTAGGCCGCAGCATGGGAACCAGCAAGGAGGTCGAGGGCAGGCATTCACTCTGTCCTTGGAAGAGGCATTGACATCGGGAGATGTTGTGGCAGGTAACATTCTCGTCGCCTCTTATCCTGCAGTAGCATTGTTTGATTCGGGAGCATCACACTCGTTTATATCTGCACAATTTGCAACACGGCTAGGAATGGAATTCGAGGCATTGCCAGGGAGGTTAAATATACTCACTGGTAATGGGCTCGTAGGAGTTAGTAGAGTTATCCTAGCATGTAGCGTTGTAGTTTGCGGGCATTCCTTACCCGCCCGGTTGATAGAATTTCTTGTTAGAAATTTCGACGTTATCTTAGGCATGGACTGGCTGAAAGACAGTCATGCGACAATAGATTGTCGTAGAGGGAGTGTATCTTTTGATATTTCAGGCATGAAGCGGTTCACCTTAGTCAGATCAGCAGCAACTCAACAAGAGCATGGAGTAGTGACGGCAATGGAAGAAGTTCAAGTTCCGAAGGTAGTTGAAGAATTTCTAGACGTATTTTCTGAAGAACTTCCAGGTCTACCACCGGTTAGAGATATTGAGTTCAGTATAGAATTGGCACCTGGAACTAAACTGATATCAGATCGAGTTTATAGAATAGCGGATTTCGAGCAGGCCAAGGTATATCAGCACATAAAGGAACTGAAGGAGAAGAAGTTCATCCAAGCTAGCGTGTCACCATGGGCAGCACCAGTGGTACTTGTGGAAAAGAAGGATGGGTCATCCAGATTGTGCATCGATTACAGGAAGCTTAACGCGGCAACAGTGAAGAACAAATACCCACTACCCAGGATCGACGACTTATTTGATCAGTTGAGCAAAGCTAGAGTTTTCTCCGAGATAGATCTTCGTTCATGGTATCATCAAGTGAGGGTTCGGAAGGAGGACATTCCCAAGACAGCATTCAGGTCGAAGTATGGACATTATGAATTCTTAGTAATACCGTTTGGTTTGACTAATGCTCCAGCAATCTTTATGGATTTAATGAACCGCATCTTTATGCCATACTTAGATCAGTTTGTCGTTGTATTTCTTGACGACATTCTCGTATATTCTGCCAGTGAAGAGGAGCATGAAGACCACCTCAGGAAAGTGTTACAGGTTCTGAGAGAGAACCAGTTGTATGCCAAGCTCAGCAAGTGTGAGTTTTGGTCGGATCACATTTTATTTTTGGGTCATATCATATCAGGAGCTAGAGTAGCAGTGGATCCCAAGAAGGTAGAAGCAGTAGAGAGTTGGCCAGTACCCAAGACCGTAGCTGATGTACGGAGTTTCTTGGGATTGGCAGGATATTACAGAAGGTTCGTATCAGACTTTGCAAGGCTTTCAACACCTATGACCCGCTTGACACGGAAGGATGTACCATTCGTCTGGTCGACAGAATGCCAGGCATCATTCGAGAATCTGAAGCAGAAGTTGATATCAGCGCCTATTCTTACATTGCCAGTTGGACCCGGAGGTTTTACCGTTTACTGTGATTCGTCAGGTAAAGGACTTAGATGTGTCCCCATGCAGCATGGGAAGGTGATAGCATACGCATCTAGGCAACTTCGAGACCACGAGAAGAATTACCCAACTCATGACTTGGAGTTAGCGGCAGTAGTATTTGCTTTGAATCTATGGAGGCATTACTTATATGGTGACCGAGTAGACATGTACATAGACCATAAAAGTCTGAAGTACATCTTTACCCAGAAGGAACTGAACATGAGGCAGAGAAGATGGTTGGAGTTGATCAAGGATTATGACGTGGAGCTTCAGTATCATCCAGGCAAGGCTAATGTGGTAGCAGATGCTCTCAGCAGGAGAGGCGGTATATTTATGTTAACAACCCAGAAGCACATTTTAAAAGACCTTTAGGAGATGGGCATCGAGGTTATACTTTCTTGTGATATAGGAGTTCTGGCGAGTCTACAAGTTCAATCCAACTTGGTAGATAGGATCAAGGCAGCTCAGGCACAAGACCCAAGGATTCAGAAGCTTAGAGCAGAATGTGAATCAGGACTCAGAAAGGAGATGCAAATTCATAAAGATGGTACCCTTAGGTTTGGGTCACGTCTATGTGTGCCTAGTGGAGATATCAGACAGGAGGTTATGGCAGAAGCTCACAGCTCTCAGTATTCCATACACCCTGGAGGGACCAAGATGTACCAAGATATCAAGCAGCACTTCTGGTGGAACGGGATGAAGAGGGAGATAGCTAGATTTATTTCCCGTTGCTTGGTATGTCAGCAAGTGAAGGCAGAACAGCAGAGGCCAGCTGGGTTATTGCAACCGCTTCCTATCCCGGAATGGAAGTGGGAACATATTACAATGGACTTTGTGACCGGTTTACCGAGATCACCAAGTGGTAAAAATGCTATTTGGGTGACAGTAGATCGGCTGACAAAGTTGGCACACTTTCTTCCTTTCAGAGTAGAACAATCTACAAAAAGGTTGGCAGAATTGTATATGCAACAGATAGTCAGGCAGCATAGAGTCCCAGTCAGTATTGTGTCAGACAGAGATACCCGTTTTACATCACATTTTTGGAAGAGCTTATCATAATCTGGGTATCAAGTTAAGATTTAGCACGGCTTACCATCCCCAGACAGACGGGCAATCAGAAAGAATAATTCAGACTTTGGAAGACATGTTGCGAGCTTGCACTCTGGATTTTGGAGGATCTTGGGAAAGCCACCTGCACTTAGTTGAGTTCTCATACAACAACAGTTATCAAGCCTGTATCCAGATGGCGCCATTTGAAGCACTATATGGTAAGAAGTGTAGGTCGGCCCTAGCATGGGATGATATCGGAAAGAGGAAGATGCTAGGCCCAGAAATGATTATCCAGACCGTTGAGGTGGTTAAGGGAATTAGAGAGCGACTTCGAGTTGCACAGGATCGGCTTCGTCATTGGGCAGACCAGCATCGTAGGCCGCTAGAGTTTTCTGTTGGGGACCACGTATTTTTGCGTATCTCACCTACCCGTGGGGTCATTAGGTTTGGCGTTCGCGGAAAGTTGAGTCCGCAATACGTAGGACCATTTGTTATTCTTGATAGGATAGGCGATGTTGCTTATCGTTTATCCCTTCCACCTTCGTTACGAGAGGTGCATGACGTATTTCATGTATCTCAATTGCGAAGGTATGTATCAGACCCAAGCCATATCCTTGATCATTCTGAGCTGGTTGTTGGTACCAACCTGTCTTACGAGGAACAGACTGTGTCTATTTTGGACCGAAGAGAGAAGATACTCAAGAACTGAACAATTAGCCTTGTCCGGGTTGCTTGGGGTCATCACTCTTTAGGGGAGTCAACGTGGGATCGTGAGGATGATATCCGATCATGGTATCCGCACCTGTTTGACTCACAAGATATATTTCCTTCAGTATACCTTGATTGTCTTAACTCCTCATGCTTGTCACCTTATAAGTAGAATTGCTTAATGTTGTAGATTGTTAGATGTAGATACATTACTTGTTATTATCATTGTAGAATGATTCCTTACTCAATTGTTTATACTTAGATTAGTTTAGCTTCGATATTTCTATCATGCTTGGATCTGAAATTCCGAGGACGGAATTTTTCTAAGGAGGGTAGAGATGTCACTTCCCATTCCCAGAATACGTATTTTTAGAATGCATGTACTGTTTAAATATAAATATTTTATATTTATCATGTATTGCTCTGTATTTAAGTTCCTTTAATTTTATGTTAATTAATTTCCTGCAATTTTATTTCTGCACTTTACTTTCTGCTTTTATACTATGCTTTTATCATGAACCGAAATAAACCCCCACCTACCACCACCCCATTTAAGGCCCCAAACCCTTTCTCTCTCTTCATTTCTTCTTCTCATTTCTCTTCTTCTTTCTCATAACTCTCCTACCAACCTAGGAGAGCAAGGCAAGTGCCAACTTGCTTCATGATGGATCCCCATTATTATTGTTCCATCATCTTCCTTATTTGATTCTAAGTCTCTTTAGTACTTAGCATTTCTAATTTCCATGGCTTATTTGTTGTAGATCTAAGTTTGATGTATTTTCGGGTTTTTTGGGTTTTAATCTAGTAAACTTTGTTATCTTTAAGTTTTGATGGTTCCATATTGTAGAAAATTTCGTTCTATCCAATTTTGACCTATGGAAGTCCATATTTGGGCTTGGGATGAAGGATTTATGGAGCTTGGAAGCAATGGCTTCCATGGTTCTCTTCCATGGTTCTGTTATCAGAAATTTGGAGAAGAAGAACAGTCCCAGCCGCATGAATCTTTCTTCCTCAGGCGCATGAGCTTATTTATTTCCCAATCATTTCCCACAGGCGCATGAGATTACTTATTTCTCAACCTTTCCCACAGCGCATGATATTTATTTCCCACAGCCGCATTCCTCAGGCGCATGAGCTTATTTATTTTCCAATCATTCCTTAGGCGCATGAGCTTATTTATTTCCCAATCATTCCTCGGCGCATGAGCTTATTTATTTTTCAATCATTTCCCACAGGCGCATGAGATTACTTATTTCCCAACCTTTCCCACAGCGCATGATATTTATTTCCCACAGCCGCATTCCTCAGACGCATGAGCTTATTTATTTCCCGATGATTTTCCTCATGTGCATGATATTATTTATTTTCCAATCCTTTCCACAGTGCATGATATTATTTATTTTCCAATCATTTCCCACAGGCGCATGAGATTACTTATTTTCCAACCTTTTCCACAGCGCATGATATTTAATTCCCACAGCCGCATTCCACAGGCGCATGAGCTTATTTATTTCCCAATCATTCCTCAGCGCATGATATTATTTATTTCCCAATCATTTCCCATAGGCGCATGAGATTACTTATTTTTCAACCTTTCCCACAGCGCATGATATTTATTTCCCACAGCCGCATTCCTCAGGCGCATGAGCTTATTTATTTCCCGATGATTTCCCTCAGGCGCATGATATTATTTATTTTCCAATCCTTTCCACAGCGCATGATATTATTTATTTTCCAATCATTTCCCACAGTGCATGAGATTATTTATTTTTCGATGATTTCCCTCAGGCGCATGATATTATTTATTTCCCAATCCTTTCCACAGCGCATGATATTATTTATTTTCCAATCATTTCCCACAGCGCATGAGATTATTTATTTCTCAATCATTTCCCTCAGGCGCATGATATTAGTTATTTCTCAATCCTTTCCACAGCGCATGAGATTATTTATTTCTCAATCATTTTTCTCAGGCGCATGATATTATTTATTTTCCAATCATTTCCCACAGTGCATGAGATTATTTATTTCCCAATCATTATTTATTTTCCTAATTTTTATTTTCCAAATTTGGCATTAATTAACATTGATTGTTATCTTGATTAATTATTGATCATGCGTTCCTAGATGGAACTAAGAGACTGGCTAGTCGTCTTATTGAATTAGATGGAATAAGACACGTTCATATTAACTATGAACTATTACAATCGATTGGTCAATCCCGAATATTGGCATATGGATACATGCAGGCTACAATTTATTTATTTATTTCACGAAAGCAGTATGTGTACTCTATGGTCAAGGCATAATTATTTCGTGGTTAGTTTTAATTGTTGTATTACGCTATGTACGACCTACAACCTAACCGCACGGGTATCGTTGTAGAGTTGGGCATATCGTACTTTGTACGGAAGTACTCATTCTGAATGACCATGATCCACGGCATGGAATTTCACTTAATATAGAGGCTACTAAGTTAAATAAAATAATGATTGCATGGAGGGAATGGATCTCCGAGTTCTTACATGGCAGCCCTCTTAGGATTATTAGCGCCCAACAGGCCGGCTGGTTCCCATAGATACTGTAATTTTGCCACACGGGCAGGGAGCGGTATCTGCTTATATTATTATATATTGTATATTGATGACGAGCGTCCCGCTGGGACTCGTCTAATTCATGATTGGCGCAATTGATTGATTGGATCGACTAGCCTTGTTTGTCCATAGTAAGAACTGAGAAATCCTTATTGCATAATTCCAGGATAATTGGGACTCACAGTAGCAAGCCGTAGTAGTTGCATGGCCGGTTAAACTGATTTGTTTGCGTACTGTACCTACTCTGTTAACTAACTAAGATGATCAGAGTGTCGAGACATGACGGGCCAACCTCTGTCCTTGTTTGGTTGGGAGGTTGATTCGAAGTGTCGTGACATTATGTGAATCCTAGTAGCAAGCAGAGATCTATATATCCTATTCTCTTATTACTGGTTTTAACTCCTCATATCGTGCTTCCTTGCGGTACTTGCTATTAGAGGTCTAACCTCTCTGGTTTTGCATGGCCAGATTTAGAGCCGGTTCCCGAGGACTCAGCTTACTTCTACCTCCAAGATGGTCAATACTAGAGGAATGATCGTCGGAGGACTCGAATGGGTTCCTTACTTCCCCGCTCGTTTTGTTACTTACTTTATATTTTGCCGTTTGGCACCGACATGTTAGTCGGATTGTCTTGTACTTACTTTTACATAATTGTAATTAAGTCAGACTGCAGCTGATAACAATTGTGTATATGTTGCTATATCATCTGGCTATGTTTTGTAAAGCCAGATCTCAAGAACATTTTGACTAAGCGTTTGGGACGCCTTATTGCTTTATCTTAAATGTTCTCTGTTATTGCTTCTTGTTTGAATGATTGCGACAATAGATGTGAAGTGACCATAGCGAGACTTTCATGTAGTATGCACCCCCTTGTCTTTTAGACAGCATTGATCGTATTATACGGTATTCATCCACCCGTAATACGTAGCTGGCTGAGTCATTCCCCCGCACTCCAGTATTCTGGTTCTGGGGCGTGACATATAAAGTACGTCTTGTAGCTAGTGACTTTACTTAAAATTTTGGGATTAATTTTAAAGAGTTTTTATCTTCGGTATCTTTGAAAAACTCTTTTAAAACAATCATAGCACATGTTGCACATTTTGATCTTGAATTACAATAAATGAATGTCAAAACGACATTTCTCAATGGTAACATTGATGAAACAGTATGGTGCAACCAGAAAACTGTGTCGAAAGAACCAAAGAATATGGGTTGCAAATTGACAAAATCTATTTATGAAGCAAGCTTCTCGTCAAAGGTACTTCAAGTGATTATCTCGTTTGGTTTTGAGATGAACACTGTTGAAGATTGTGTGTATCACAATTCAGTGAGAGTAGGAATAATTTTTTGGTTTTGTATATTGATTAAAGTATTCATTGCAAACCAGGTGACACCTCTCGTTAAAGGAGACAAATTCGGTCTCAATCAAGTGTCCTAAGGTTAGCTTTAAAATTAAGAAAATACAATAAATCTTTCCTTCATGATCAGTTGTAGGGAGTCTAATGTATGCTCAAGTATGTACGCGTCAGGATATTGCGTACATATTAGGATGTTAGGCAGATATTTAAGCAAATATGGATGGATCATTGGGTAGCAGCCAAACTACTTAAGTAATCAATAGAGAACAAGAAATTATAGGCACTTTGTAGGAGATCGGATAATTCTGGAGATCATAAGGTATTCCGACTCCGATTTTGTTGGATGCCAACACATCAGGAGATCCACATCATGTTATGCTGACTAATGAAGATATATTTTGGATGAATGTCAAACATGCACTCATAATTTTTTCCACCATAGCAGCAAGGTTTATAACATGCTGTGGGGCATCTATTCTGGAAATATGGTTCCAAAATTTTGTCACAAGGCTGCGCCTACAGTACGGTATTGAAAGACCACATAAATTATGATGTGACAATAAATCAACAGTACTATATTCTAATAACAACAGAAATTTGTATAAGGCAAGGATATTGACATAAAGTTTCTAGTTGTGAAGGAAAGAATTTAGAATGGTTAAAGTGTCCATATAGCACATTAGGACAAACTCTATGTTAGCGGATCCGCTCACAAAAGTATTATCATCCAAGGTCTTTCATGAGTGTCATGACCCGCACCCACTGTCAGGGTACGAGAACGTAACAACGCCCAGCCTACGCCGCAGTATCGGCGGTAGAACGATGTCCTAGGTCAATCATCTAACAATATAAAGTACCTGTACAGTTTATACTCTCCGAATGGAGGTGATATAAACAATATGCTGTCTCAATCACATCTAAGGTAGAAGAATGAAGAACAGATAGATAGATAGTAACTCAAAGAGAACCATAGCATAGATGAAAAGGTCTAAGTGTCTAGTACAACATAATATCCAGAACTGTCAACTCATAATACAAAAGTCTAAGAGTCTATACATCTCCACATCTCAAAATACAACACAGAATGTGAGACAAAAAGATATAGAAAAGACTGCCTAGACTAAACTGGTCTAGACTACTGGAACATCCTCCTCAGCTGTAGGTGGAACCTGCTGAGGGTCCACAACATAAGTATCATCTAGTCCTGCTCCATAATAGGTAGACACCAGGGCCTCATCCTCATCCTCTGTAATATTTTCAACAGGTCCAGTCAGGACAGGAACGAGCACAAAACATCTCACACAGTGCATATCATGTTAGGAAATACGATACAGGCAATAGAGTAAGATACATGAACTGCTGAAAGAAAATATACGCTGTAAAAGAGATAGCTGTAATGAAATATCTACTGTATATAGAGAACTGTAAGTGACTAGTGATGTAGAGCATAAGATAGGCATGTGAATGGCTGGACTTATACATGATTACACTACGGAGTTGTACATGATTACACTACTTTAGAATTATTCACATGTCCACTTCTACTCTCCCGTTTCCCCAATCAATACACAAGGATCTATACAAGTTACGTTATTGTACATGATATCACATGGGGCCCATGAAAGGGTGCACATGATTGTATACATGAGAGCTCAGTAAACATGAGAGTATATGATCACATGAGTGTACATGAATAATGGAAGCATAGGAGTACATGATGATAGTGAAACACACATAACATGAAGTACCCGATGCTCCCGAGGGGGATAACATCTCATGTAAAGATCCATATAGTACCAATCCGTGTTACCAATGTGACAGCAACAAGTAAAGTAATCTAGAGCGAGAAGTAAAGCCTGAACAAGTATGAAACGGTCAGAGAATGTACTCGCCTGATAATTGAATGTCTGAAGAGGATATACTGCCTGAGGAGAGGTGTCTGGCTCCTAATCAGAGCAATACAAGTCACAATGTATCCACAATGGTAAAAATAAAGTATACAATGCATACTACATGATTCCTAAACCAAACTAGGTCAAAGTCAAACTTGGTCAACTCTAGACAATTCTAACAGTCAAACTAAGTCAACTTAAGTCAAATTTAGACTAATCAAGGTTCTAGTCAACTTTAGATTAGTCAACAAGGTAATTGGGTCAAGGGTCAACTATCCAAGTCAACTCTATAAGGTTAACTCAACTAACCATAGGCTAACTTGTCTTAGGTTACCTAAGATATCATAATACAAAGCTAAGGTATAACCAACTTCCTATATAAGGTATACCACATATAAATATACTGTACAATACAACCTTAACCTTATAATCAAGCTAAAACCATAGTCTAACTCAAATCAAGACTTAATTCCTAAGTATCCTACTTAATCCCATACATATCTTCATTTACATATGACTACTCATTTAACTTTAAGTCACAATTTACCCATGAATGGGTCAAACCATAATCAACTAGTCAACAGTCTAGGGTTTAGTCAAACCTAGATCATTAAGTCATTTAGAGTTCATCCAATTTCTTTCTAGGTCAATTAGGTCAAGGTTTGACCTATAGTTGACTTTGGTCAACCCTAAAAGTCAAACTGGTCAAACTAGTCCAAGTTAGGTCAAACAATGTTAAACTAGTTAGGGTTAGTCAAAGTAGTCATTCTAGGTTAGTTTAAGTCAAAACTAGGTTTAAGCTAGTTCAAATTTGACCTAAGGTTGACCTTGGTCAACACTTAGTCAAATTGGGGTCAACTAGCTAAGTCTTGGTTTACTAGTCAATTAGGGTTAGGTCTAATGGCCATAGGCTAGTATCATAGCCCATAGGTTAGTATTCCTAGGTCAAGGCTATAGGGTTCATAGGTTTACACCTATAATAGAATCTATACAAATATATATATAACCTATATATATAAGGGTCACTATGTAATATACCCATAACCCCACATATATATAGAAACATATATATACACTAATATATATCTATAACATATATATATACATACAAAATGTATATGTATATTACCTAATACATATATACAATATATATATATAGATATAGAGAGAGGGAAGAGAGAGACTCAAACAGTGAGAGAGAGCTAACAGTGAGAGGGGGAGAGAGACTGCATAGTGGGGGGGGTGTGTCTCAGGTTTCCTGAGACAGGAACCCCACAGAATACACACACACACACCACACATATACATACATATGTACATACATATGTATATACACACACACAATACCAAAACTCCCCAAATTCGACCCACACCCTCAAATACATATATACTACATATTTATATACTAAAATACACTAGTACAAAGTATAAAACATAATCAAAATCAATTTGAAATTCGATTTTGGAAAACTGAAACAATCCTAAAACTGGAAATATTGAACTGTGGACTGGTAAAATAGGTAACTCGATTTATACACAATAAAACGAGCTAAGGCTCGATCCTATGGGTTGGTAATCGTGTCCCACAACATACCCTAGTGTCCTAGGCGTCTGACACGACACCACGACACGAAATAATGTATCCAAACACTCAAAAACATCACACGGGTAAATTCCTGATACACCCACGCGTGCACAGCGTCGTGCACGCGTGCAGTTCACTCTAGGACACGACACACGTGTCCATGTGTCTCGTGGTCGTGTCAGTAGGTAGGGTAGGTCTAAGGGTATGTGTCAGTGTGTCTGCACGGTGTCCACGTGTCCTCAGGACACGATACGAAGCCCGTATCAGTCGTGAAAATTCGACTGATACGCGTGTTTTGCGCTACGTCGTGCAGAGATGCACACGCCTCGTGGACACGACACGGGCCACGTGGGGCCTCGTGCTCATGTCCACGTGTAGCCCACGTGTTGGGCTACACAATCGTGTCACCACGAGGTGTCATTGTGTCGTGTCCGTGCGACACGAGACACTCGAAGTTGGTGTCTGTGCGTGTGTGCGCTGACAGCCCGTGTCTAGTACGAGTGAGATTTCTCACTCGACACGACACGAGGCGACACCAAATTTTGGGGGCATGTGCGCAGACAATGCCCCCTCGTGTCCACCAATTTTCCCGTGTCCTAGTGTCGTGTGTGGGGAGAACCAAGGGGGTGGTAGCAGGGGATTTTTATAGTGTAAAAACAGTGTCTAAACAGTGTGTGTCCAGTGAGCTTTGTGTCCAGTTTTGGACACGACACAAGCTCAAAACGTGCACAGTGACACAGGGTTAGGTTTAGGGTTAGCTAGGCTAGGTTTTTGGTTGAAAGGATTAACAAAATAGTGTGTATATTAATGTGACAGTGAGCTAAAAAAAAACAGTAAAATACAATGAAATAAATTAGGATACGTGTCCGATACGACACCAAACAATTCCTAGATTTCACCAAAGTTTACCCACAGCTAGTATACACCTATATGCATGCATTTATGAAGAAAAATTACAACATTAATATGGTTTAGAGACATTTACCTATATGTGCAAAATCCTTGAAAACTCAATAAATGAGGGGGGTGTCCAAGTCCACTTATGGGTGTGTCCAAGTCCTTGTGTCCAACTTGCTAGCCTCCCTTAGCACCCTCTAGGTTGTAGGAACCCAATGCAAGAGGTTTGAAGTGATTTGGATCACTATGTTGAGAGTTGTAAATTTTCCAAGAAAAGGCTATTTTCAATGATTTAAAACATGTAAATTTTAATACAAGGAAATGAACTAATATATAGGAATGATCAACCAAGGGGGGGGGTGTCTTGGCCGGCCAAGCATGGCCAAGGCATGGGGGTATGGGGGGGGGGGGGGGGGGGGTTGTCTTGCTTCTAGGCTAAGAGAAGGACTTTGTAAAGGGTTTTAAGATATTTTGCATAAATTAAGCAAAATATTAATAAGTAAATATCTAGATATTTATATAGCTTTGACTACCATGAAATATCTAATCCTCTTAGTCATTCTAGGTTAGTAGCTAACCTATGGATTAGGGTAATTAGGTTAGGGATTAGCAAGTCACTAATCTAAAAGTCCATGAATAGTAAAATCTCACTAATCCCACTAAATTCCAAATAAATTCCTAAAATTACCAAAATACCCCTATGGCTAAAAATCACTAAAATGATATTCTAAGCCTATGGTCAAGCTCTCATGGTCATGGCAACTTCTAGGTTAGAGAAACTAGGGTTTACACTAAGGTTTACTAACAAAGTCACAAAGTCATAAGTCATGACTTAGCATGACTTTAGAAATGGTTTAACTTAATTAAAATCACCAGAAAATCATACCATGACTAAAATACCATTAATAAATAATAGAAAATAATAAATTTTCAAAAATCCTCAATTTCAGAAAACAGGGTGTTACAAGTCTACCCACCTTAAAACAATTTCGTCCTCGAAATTTAGATGGTCGTACTCCTCCCAGGTCAAACCACCAACAATCAAGGACGAAGCCACTACCTAGGCAACATACAAGGTCAACAAGCCAAATAGGGGTAGTAGACCTATACTGGGTCATGTCCAAAAATTGGCTCACAGTTTTAGGTCATAAGGTGTTTTAATTCAAATCGAAGCCAAAAAAGAAAAATAACTCCATGGGGTAAATCAGGATGGAGCCTCGGGTCAGGAAAATCGTACTAAGAAAATGAAGCACACAATGGTATGCCTGAGTGGGACACTAAGGTCATGGGTGTAGTATGTCATGTCTAGGTCAGGTATGTGAAGTCAGTTTTGGGAAAACAACTAATCTTGTGCCCCAAATTTAAAAGTCACGGTAATGTGCCTACGGTGATCATAATTTAGAGTGGGAAGGGTCTATGGCCTAATTTTAACCAGAATTGGTGATGCAATGGTGGTACCAGGGGGACAGGTTAAATGGGAAAGTCTGTGGTCTCATCTGGGTGCACTAGTCATTCTAGATCAAGACTGTTCCTATGGTGTCAAAACGTACAAGCAATCTAAGGTGTCCAAATTGGGAATGTAAGGAAACAACAATCATCAAGGTTATAGGCCGTCTACCATCCTATATGAAAATGGGTCATTAACAAGTGAGAAATCATTAAAAGTTACTATTCTATAAAAGAAAATTTAAAAATTTAGGTACAAACAATCACAATTAGATTTAGTCTTGACACGATCTAAGTTGATCAATTTCAGGATAAATTGAGACTTGGGCAAGATGAAAAATCAATGAAATCGAGTACGAGCACGAGCATCCAATGATGAAGATCTAGGTCATGATTAAAGTTAATTTAACTGGATACGAATACGAGGTTCATAGGCGATAAAATAATTCCAAGAAGAATTGTCAAGGCTGTTGCGGATAAGATTCTAAGGCAAGTTTAACTGTCTTCATCTACGTAGATTAATATATGAAAAAGCGAACCAAAACGCAATAGGTTGATCAGACCATCATGCGCCGGTTCTGATTAGATAATATGTTAGTGGGTGCGCACCCAATAAAATATATCATGATCAAGCTCGAAAGGATAAGCTTGTAAAACTTAAGGATAAATTTGTAGCATAAGATATAAGTAAGGGTGGAAATGATAAAAGAAGACATATAGTCCAAGATCCTTAACCAATCGGGTCAAGCTTTCAAGATAAGGTACAAGATTAAGCATTCGAGGGTTCAAGCAGAACACCATCACATGCCAGGTCGAAAGGATTGAGCCAAGGTGGATCTCTAATTGAAATAAGAATTAATTTAGTATCATGGCAGAGGTTATAGTTTAGCCATTTGACCAGAAAATCATATTAAGAAAATAGAGTACAAGGAGACGGGTTTTAGTAGGACATGGAATACCTACATGAAGGTAGGCTAGTCTAGGTCTTACATGTAAAGTTTGTTGGGAGGTAACAGCTAGTATTATACTTTGAATATCTAAGTCGCGGTAAAGGATATCCAATGGTCTAGGATAGAAAGTGGGAGTTCGAGACGTGACAAATTGATGCAAAAATTGAAGAAGATCAATTTAACTCATGGAATAAAATTAATCAGGAATCTGGTAAATAATTTAGGAACACAGTCCTAGGGATAGATAGGCTACTAGATGAATATAGTTAGGGTTCGACCAATCAAGGGTCAAGGTTAGAAGGTCTTAATAAGTCTTTATTTGAGGGAAATGTCGAGTAAGTCAGGTTTGGGATACAGTCACATAGTTTGGTAGAAAGAGTTTAAGCAAGATGCAAAAAAATAGAGGGGACAGTTCTTTTCAATGAAAAACAATTAGCAAGAGGATTAGATGGCAAGAAGCAGATAAGAGTTTTCTCATAAATGTGATTGAGTACCTTAAAAATAAAGGATATTAATCTAACACTAAGAAATTAAAAACAACAACTACAAAATTTTTAAAATCATCAACTAATACCAGGATTCAAAGTTCTACAGTGAATCCCTCAAATCAAATTCAATCAAGGGAAAAGGAGTTTAAATCGTAATTTCAATAAGATTCTCAAGGGTCATCCCAGGAATCTCTCAAAGTATCCTAGCAGTGATTGAATATCCATTCTCTCTAAGCCTATTCCTCTAATCCTATCGCAGGCTGTAGTGATACTCTAGTTCGAATACCACTACATAAACTCGACCTGCATGGGCCACCACTAAAACGTGTCACGACCCGCACCCACTGTCAGGGTACGAGAACGTAACAACGCCCAGCCTACGCCGCAGTATCGGCGGTAGAACGCTGTCCTAGGTCAATCATCTAACAATATAAAGTACCTGTACAGTTTATACTCTCCAAATGGAGGTGATATAAACAATATGCTGTCTCAATCACATCTAAGGTAGAAGAATGAAGAACAGATAGATAGATAGTAACTCAAAGAGAACCATAGCATAGATGAAAAGTTCTAAGTGTCTAGTACAACATAATATCCAGAACTGTCAACTCATAATACAAAAGTCTAAGAGTCTATACATCTCCACATCTCAAAATACAACACAGAATGTGAGACAAAAAGATATAGAAAAGACTGCCTAGACTAAACTGGTCTAGACTACTGGAACATCCTCCTCAGCTGTAGGTGGAACCTGCTGAGGGTCCACAACATAAGTATCATCTAGTCCTGCTCCATAATAGGTAGACACCAGGGCCTCATCCTCATCCTCTGTAATATTTTCAACAGGTCCAGTCAGGACAGGAACGAGCACAAAACATCTCACACAGTGCATATCATGTTAGGAAATACGATACAGGCAATAGAGTAAGATACATGAACTGCTGAAAGGAAATATACGCTGTAAAAGAGATAGCTGTAATGAAATATCTACTGTATATAGAGAACTGTAAGTGACTAGTGATGTAGAGCATAAGATAGGCATGTGAATGGCTGGACTTATATATGATTACACTACGGAGTTGTACATGATTACACTACTTTGGAATTATTCACATGTCCACTTCTACTCTCCCGTTTCCCCAATCAATACACAAGGATCTATACAAGTTATATTATTGTACATGATATCACATGGGGCCCATGAAAGGGTGTACATGATTGTATACATGAGAGCTCAGTAAACATGAGAGTACATGATCACATGAGTGTACATGAATAATGGAAGCATAGGAGTACATGATGATAGTGAAACACACATAACATGAAGTACCCGATGCTCCCGAGGGGGATAACATCTCATGTAAAGATCCATATAGTACCAATCCGTGTTACCAATGTGACAGCAACAAGTAAAGTAATCTAGAGCGAGAAGTAAAGCCTGAACAAGTATGAAACGGTCAGAGAATGTACTCGCCTGATAATTGAATGTCTGAAGAGGATATACTGCCTGAGGAGAGGTGTCTGGCTCCTAATCAGAGCAATACAAGTCACAATGTATCCACAATGGTAAAAATAAAGTATACAATGCATACTACATGATTCCTAAACCAAACTAGGTCAAAGTCAAACTTGGTCAACTCTAGACAATTCTAACAGTCAAACTAAGTCAACTTAAGTCAAATTTAGACTAATCAAGGTTCTAGTCAACTTTAGATTAGTCAACAAGGTAATTGGGTCAAGGGTCAACTATCCAAGTCAACTCTATAAGGTTAACTCAACTAACCATAGGCTAACTTGTCTTAGGTTACCTAAGATACCATAATACAAAGCTAAGGTATAACCAACTTCCTATATAAGGTATACCACATATAAATATACTGTACAATACAACCTTAACCTTATAATCAAGCTAAAACCATAGTCTAACTCAAATCAAGACTTAATTCCTAAGTATCCTACTTAACCCCATACATATCTTCATTTACATATGACTACTCATTTAACTTTAAGTCACAATTTACCCATGAATGGGTCAAACCATAATCAACTAGTCAACAGTCTAGGGTTTAGTCAAACCTAGATCATTAAGTCATTTAGAGTTCATCCAATTTCTTTCTAGGTCAATTAGGTCAAGGTTTGACCTATAGTTGACTTTGGTCAACCCTAAAAGTCAAACTGGTCAAACTAGTCCAAGTTAGGTCAAACAATGTTAAACTAGTTAGGGTTAGTCAAACTAGTCATTCTAGGTTAGTTTAAGTCAAAACTAGATTTAAGCTAGTTCAAATTTGACCTAAGGTTGACCTTGGTCAACACTTAGTCAAATTGGGGTCAACTAGCTAAGTCTTGGTTTACTAGTCAATTAGGGTTAGGTCTAATGGCCATAGGCTAGTATCATAGCCCATAGGTTAGTATTCCTAGGTCAAGGCTATAGGGTTCATAGGTTTACACCTATAATAGAATCTATACAAATATATATATAACCTATATATATAAGGGTCACTATGTAATATACCCATAACCCCACATATATATAGAAACATATATATACACTAATATATATCTATAACATATATATATACATACAAAATGTATATGTATATTACCTAATACATATATACAATATATATATAGATATAGAGAGAGGGAAGAGAGAGACTCAAACAGTGAGAGAGAGCTAACAGTGAGAGGGGGAGAGAGACTGCACAGTGGGGGGGGGGTGTGTCTCAGGTTTCCTGAGACAGGAACCCCACAGAATACACACACACACACCACACATATACATACATATGTACATACATATGTATATACACACACACACTACCAAAACTCCCCAAATTCGACCCACACCCTCAAATACATATATACTACATATTTATATACTAAAATACACTAGTACAAAGTATAAAACATAATCAAAATCAATTTGAAATTCGATTTTGGAAAACTGAAACAATCCTAAAACTGGAAATATTGAACTGTGGACTGGTAAAATAGGTAACTCGATTTATACGCAATAAAACGAGCTAAGGCTCGATCCTATGGGTTGGTAATCGTGTCCCACAACATACCCTAGTGTCCTAGGCGTCTGACACGACACCACGACACGAAATAATGTGTCCAAACACTCAAAAACATCACACGGGTAAATTCCTGATACACCCACGCGTGCACAGCGTCGTGCACGCATGCAGTTCACTCTAGGACACGACACACGTGTCCATGTGTCTCGTGGTCGTGTCAGTAGGTAGGGTAGGTCTAGGGGTATGTGTCAGTGTGTCTGCACGGTGTCCACGTGTCCTCAGGACACGATACGAAGCCCGTATCAGTTGTGAAAATTCGACTGATACGCGTGTTTTGCGCTGCGTCGTGCAGAGATGCACACGCCTCGTGGACACGACACGGGCCACGTGGGGCCTCGTGCTCATGTCCACGTGTAGCCCACGTGTTGGGCTACACAATCGTGTCACCACGAGGTGTCATTGTGTCGTGTCCGTGCGACACGAGACACTCGAAGTTGGTGTCTGTGCGTGTGTGCGCTGACAGCCCGTGTCTAGTACGAGTGAGATTTCTCACTCGACACGACACGAGGCGACACCAAATTTTGGGGGCATGTGCGCAGACAATGCCCCCTCGTGTCCACCAATTTTCCCGTGTCCTAGTGTCGTGTGTGGGGAGAACCAAGGGGGTGGTAGCAGGGGATTTTTATAGTGTAAAAACAGTGTCTAAACAGTGTGTGTCCAGTGAGCTTTGTGTCCAGTTTTGGACACGACACAAGCTCAAAACGTGCACAGTGACACAGGGTTAGGTTTAGGGTTAGCTAGGCTAGGTTTTTGGTTGAAAGGATTAACAAAATAGTGTGTATATTAATGTGACAGTGAGCTAAAAAAACAGTAAAATACAATGAAATAAATTAGGATACGTGTCCGATACGACACCAAACAATTCCTAGATTTCACCAAACTTTACCCACAGCTAGTATACACCTATATGCATGCATTTATGAAGAAAAATTACAACATTAATATGGTTTAGAGACATTTACCTATATGTGCAAAATTCTTGAAAACTCAATAAATGAGGGGGGTGTCCAAGTCCACTTATGGGTGTGTCCAAGTCCTTGTGTCCAACTTGCTAGCCTCCCTTAGCACCCTCTAGGTTGTAGGAACCCAATGCAAGAGGTTTGAAGTGATTTGGATCACTATGTTGAGAGTTGTGAATTTTCCAAGAAAAGGCTATTTTCAATGATTTAAAACATGTAAATTTTAATACAAGGAAATGAACTAATATATAGGAATGATCAACCAAGGGGGGGGGGGTGTCTTGGCCGGCCAAGCATGGCCAAGGCATGGGGGTATGGGGGGGGGGGGTTGTCTTGCTTCTAGGCTAAGAGAAGGACTTTGTAAAGGGTTTTAAGATATTTTGCATAAATTAAGCAAAATATCAATAAGTAAATATCTAGATATTTATATAGCTTTGACTACCATGAAATATCTAATCCTCTTAGTCATTCTAGGTTAGTAGCTAACCTATGGATTAGGGTAATTAGGTTAGGGATTAGCAAGTCACTAATCTAAAAGTCCATGAATAGTAAAATCTCACCAATCCCACTAAATTCCAAATAAATTTCTAAAAATTACCAAAATGCCCCTATGGCTAAAAATCACTAAAATGATATTCTAAGCCTATGGTCAAGCTCTCATGGTCATGGCAACTTCTAGGTTAGAGAAACTAGGGTTTACACTAAGGTTTACTAACAAAGTCATAAGTCATGACTTAGCATGACTTTAGAAATTGTTTAACTTAATTAAAATCACCAGAAAATCATACCATGACTAAAATACCATTAATAAATAATAAAAAATAATAAATTTTCAAAAATCCCCAATTTCAGAAAACATGGTGTTACAATGAGCGTACTGCTCATATGGGTATTATCTTAATTAAGAATATGGCAGTATAGTGGAAGTTTGTATTTTATGTATTTGAGTGCTATTTGGTTTTGGACACATTTATGTATTAAAGTATTTTGAATATTTATTTGGTCAGATATATGGAAAATTCAGTTCATTCTGTTTTCATTATGTTAAAGTATTTGATCTCACTAAAGTTAAGGAGGACCAGTTGGATATAGACATGTATTAATCACATTGCGTGTAATTTTTATGCTACGCATCCATGATTGATCTATGTCGTTTAGCTATATTGGTATATGTGACCATTGATGGTTTAGTTACGCTATATGTGACGAATGCCGCTTTGATCCTATGTTGATATGGTTAATGGACGAGATTGTCCGGATATACCCTATGGATTAAGATAGCAATTTATGAGCTCACTAAGGTTAACACAATTATAAGGTTACATATGTGACCCAGTGGAAGATTATTGGAATTATTCAATAATATGGGTCACACATGTAAAATTAATTTTGTTGGGCTATCTAAATAATTAAGCCAAATTAAAGTGGTCAATTTGAAAAATTGGCTTAAGGGTATAATTGTCATGGAATTAATGTGTAGATACCGGAGATAAATCTAATTTGATGAGGGGCCAAATTAGAAATATCAAAACATATAAATATATGTATTCATTAGGGTTATGGTCCCCAACTCATACGGCCACCAAGAGAGGGTTCTCTCTATTCTCTTCTGTATCCCCATCAACAAAGTGAGGAACAAAGATTTCATCTTCGTTATTAAGGGCCGTAGCGGGATGGAAGATCAAATCCCATCAAGAGAGACGTCTGCTTCAAGATCCGTCAAGCAAAGACAATGAATTCAGGTACACTTCCGCATTTTAGTTTTGTTATTCATCTCATGAATCAACATGCATTAATTTCTAACACAAAACACCGTGTTGCTACCAATTTATAGCTACCAGCAAGAGAGGTCCTTATCATGACGCGTAAGGCAAGTTGAGAGGTATCTGCTTTTGGTCATGCAATTTAATATCATGCAACCAAGGAGCACCTCAAGTTGCCCTAGACTACAACAGTCTAGAGAAAGAGGTAAGAAAGTTGCATCCATCTCCACGGCATAGTAAGTCAACAAAAAATGAGACAGTTAATGAAAGATGTTGATCATTTATATGTTTCGGCATTTATGCAGTAAATTTTATAATAAATTATGTTAAATAATTGAAACAAAGATGTACCTGCTGAAACAAAAGAGAATTAATGAGATTGGAAAGGGCTCCAAAGAAGGCTCCAAAGAAGAATTGTCAGTGCTTTATGACTGTCAACGTAAATGTCAACCCCCTACTTTAGGAGAAATTATTAGGTGCTCCTGGCTCACCACTGGACGTGCTGAGTGGTGAGCCCGGTCCAATGAACAATTGACACTTGGAATAATTAATTAATTTCATATTTTCCACATCATAATCCGACAATTCATAAGTTAGCTTAATATTAATATTAATTTTGATATTAATATTAATATTAATCTTAGTATTAATGTTAATATTAATATTAATGTTAATATTAATGTTAATTTTAATATCAATGTTAACATTAATATTAACATTAATACTAAGATTAACATTAACATTAATATTAATTTTAATTTTAATATTAATATTAATATTAATATTAATATTAATTTTACTGTTAATATTAATATTAATGTTAATCTTAATCTTAATATTAATTTTAATGATAATATTAATATTATTGAATTTGTTAGTATTTTTGTTATCTTTAATATTAATGTTAATATTAATATTAATATTAATTTCAATGTTAATATTAATATTAATTTTAATTTAATGTTAATATTAATATTATTGTTAATATTAATTTTACTGTTAGTATTAATATTAATGTTAATCTTAATATTAATTTTAATGTTAATATTAATATTATTGATTTTGTTAGCATATTTCGTTATTTTTTCATATCTGGTTATGATGTAAAAAATATGGGATTAATTGGTTATTCCAAGTGTCAGTTGTTTATTGGACCGGGCTCACCACTCAGCACGTCCAGTGGTGAGCCGGGAGCACCTAATAATTTCTCCTACTTTAGTGCCAATTTTTTAATCCAAGGTAGCTATAGGCGACATAGAATTTTTTTGCTCCTCCGGTTTAAGCTCATGAAGATATTTGGGGATTTTCTTAAATTTTCTATACTAGGATATCTGAAATATAATGTTCTTGGGGTTACCACGAGATAGTTGAGATGACTTCATGATTTATTCTTCTGTGACTACCCTTCCTCATCTTTTCCCTCTTCTACATTTGTGAAGTGATAAATTAACAGTGTTCTAAATTTCAGCCTAAACGGCTGTCGGCCACACCAAAAATCTCTTAGACGGTTGTCCTAGACACTGTTCGGCCTGTCCGGTCCTAGGCGGACATGTCCGGAGCCTAGGCGGGCCTGTCCGGAGACTAGGCTGGCCTATTCGGCCCTAGGTGGCCATGTTCGGCCTGTGCGGTTTTTTATTTTTATTTTTTTAATTCTTTTATGCTTAGTTGTATTGTGGATATGTTGTTTGGATTTTAAGATTGGATTTAGATTTTAGAACATTTAAATCTAAATTTAAAATTTTAAATTTTGAATTTCAATTATTAAAAAAAAACTATGCGGCCTAGCCGCTAGGCGCTGCTCCGCAGCACCGATTCCGCGTAACAATCTTCCATTTGTCTCAACCTGTTTCTATGTGAATTATTTTGTTCCAGTGGTGAAATCTCACTCTTCTTTGATTGTGGAACTTAGCTAGTGGTTATAGCAGAGTAACCATAAATCATCCGTTTCCAATTTGTGGAACATTTACATTCCACAACGCTAAGGGGCCGTTTGGTAAACCGTAAGTGTAGGAAAATATGGATTTAGACTTTCAAGTAGGGAAGAGTGATAGGAATCCATTCACTTTCTTGTCCCCCTAGTAGGGGACAAAGGTGTTTGGTTAGGATAAGGAAGTGGGAAGTGGAAAGTTGAAGAGTATGTTATAATAATATCTTTTATTTGAATTAATTAATATTAATAAAAATATTTGATTAATTAGTTAATAAATTTAATTATATAATCAAATATCTAATATTAATTTAATACTTTAATTAATTAATACCAATTAACTAATATTAAATATAATTAATAAACTATTTATAGATATTTAATATTAGTTCTTAACTATATTAATTATATTAGTCAATTAATCCTTTGAAAAATCTCAAAGAGCTCTAGGAGCCGTTCTCTTCTTCTCCACCCCCACCGGCTGCCGTCCTACCGCCAACGCCCCTTTCCCGTCCAAGCCGGCTTCTCTTCTTCTCCGGTCATTCTCCTCCTCCTCCTACGAGCCGATCTCCATCTACAAGGCAGCGACGACGGCGTGGATAGGGACGACAACGGCGTGGATGGGGACGATGACGGCGTCCACCGGTGCGAAGTCCGGCTCAGGGCGGTTCGTCGTTGAGGCGGACGTTCGTCATCGAGTTCGTCGTTGAGGTGGACGTCCGGCTAATTAGCCTCTGGCTGACGTCTCTGTCGTCGTTTGTTAATATAACAATTATCAAAAAAAAAAAAAGAAGAAGAAGAAGAAGAGGAAATCACCCCACATCCAGTGGATGAAGCTGGATGTGGGTGGCCGGTTTTTGAGAAGCTTTTCCTGCCGACAGGAAAAGCAACATGTCAGATGATGTTCTTCCAAGTCCCCTTCCCCATTTGAACCAAACACTGGAAGAAGACTTCCATGCTTCAATTCCCATGAAATCACCTTTCCTCCTCCCACTTCCATTTTACCAAACAGCACCTAAATGTAGCGCTATGAAACTACATTCCAGAATGCTAGATGTAGCGCTATGAAATTCCAAACTCAAGCCAATCGATATTACTCCTAGTCTCACACTTCTGATTGTTTGGTTAGAAAAGGGGGACATCATAATTCAACCCCATTAATAGAGGAAAACTGCACTGTGACTGATTTGCAGCAACCATGAGGCCTTATCATGAAATTGTCTCTCTAATGATCCCCAGAGATGTTGTGATGCTTCCCTTTGAATACACCAACAAAAAACTGCAGACATTCTTCATTGTTGTCCATTGACTTATTCCTGAAGATTCAGGGACTGCCTCCTTTATCATATTTGCTAATCATACGGAGTTTCAATCTACTTAAACTACATTAGAATCTAGCATATTATCAGAAACTAATTCCAATTCAACCACTGTCAGGTAGGTGTTAAAACCATACTTGGACGTTAACTCTTGAGTTGGTTCCTTCCAGTATACCAAAACCCAACCAGCCGCAACAAGTGACATGTCATAATATGGTTCAACAATATTTCACATTTAGGATGCGCTTGGTTCACTGTAATGTAATCGTAATCATAATAGAATTGGATTTGTAATGTAATTGAGTTTGTAATGTAATAAAATTACAATTACGTTACTATGTTTGGTTGAAACATGTAATCAAACTATGTAATGTAATGTCAATTGTATTCATTTGTTTGGTTTACGATGTAGTGTAATTGAGTTTCTAATTTAATATTTTTTAAATACAACATAAAAAAGGAAGTAGATCATTAAAAATTTCAAAATTAAAAATTAAAATTAAAATTAAATAAATAAAGGGGAAAAAATCGTTTTGTCCTTCTGCTAAAAAAAGACCAAAAAAGACAAACGAACAAAACGAAAAAAAAAAACCAACAACGAAAAAAGCGATAAAAAAAGGAAAACGATAAAAAATTCAAAAATGAAAAAAAAAGGAAAAAATCTATCAAAAGTGACGAAAAAATGATCAAAAATGACCAAAAATAAAAACTGACCCAAAAAACAACAAAAAATGAAAAACTAAACTAAAAATGAAAAAAGACTAAAAAACAAAAAGGAAAAAAAGACAAAACAACCAAAATGACCAAAAATGACAAAAAGCGACCAAAACGAAAAAAGTACCTAAAAGGATAAAAATGACAAAAAACGAACAAAAAACAACCAAAAACGACAAAAAAAAAAAAAGACCGAAAAAAGAAATGATAAAAACTGACAAAAACAATTAAAAAAAGACCAAAAACGAGAAAAAAAGAACAAAAGCCAACCCAAAACGATAAAAAAAGAACAAAAATGACAAAAAGACAAATGAAAAAAGACCAAAAATAAGAAGGGATGAAAACGAACAAAAAACCACAAAAAAGGTTAAAAAAAACTTGCAAAAACGACCAAAAACAACAAGAAAATGCAAAACGAACAGAAACGGCAAAAAAAGACTAAACAGGTAAAAAAAAGTGGAAAATCGAACAAAAATAATAAATTTGACCAAAAACGAGAAAAAACAAGTAAAAATCGAAAAAAGAACAAAAAACGAACAAAAAAGGAGCAAAAATAAAAATTAAATAAATAAATAAACAAAAACTATCAAAAATGATTTAAAAAGTCGAAATAACGACCAAAATGAGAAAAAAGACAAAAAAAACGAGCAACAACGACAAAAACGTATAGAAGCGATAAAAAGTGCAAAAAGGACAAAAACGAAAAAAAATGTACAAAATAGATCAGAAATGATAAGAAAGTGGAAAAACGGCAAAAACTATGCAAAATCGACCAAAAATGATAACAAACGTGCAAAGTCGACCAAAAAGATTAAAAAAGGTGAAAAAAAAAAAACAGCCAAAAGCAACCAAAAAGATTAAAAAAAGTGCAAAAATGGTCAAAAATCGAACAAATTCGACCAAAAACGATTAAAACATACAAAAACAGCCCAAAACGGCAAAAATGTACAAAACGACCAAAAATAATTAAAAAACGTGAAAAAAAAACCAAAAAGCGACAAAAAAACAATAAAAAAAATTTATAAAGTGGTCAAAAACATACATATCGACCAAAAACGATAAAAAAAGTGCAAAATGACAAAAACGTGCAAAAAACAAGCCAAAAAAGGACAACTACGTGCAAAATCGACCAAAATCGATAAAAAAAAACATGCAAAAGCAACCAAAAACAACCAAAAACATGCAAAAATGACCAAAAAGAAAAAAAAAAGGCCCAAAACGAGCAAAAAGGCTAAAAAACGAACAAAAATGACGAAAAACAAATAAAAACAACAAAAAACGACAAAAAATGACCAAAAAAAACAAAACAACCAAATTATAGCATACCAACATTCCGCTTAAGTTGTAATGTAATCGCGATTACATAGGTTTTATGATGTAATTGAGTTTAGAAGAAACTGATGTAATGTAATCAAACTTGTAGTCGTGATTACATTACATCTACTTTTTTTTTGTCCAACCAAACATCCAACTTAGATTGACAACGTAATGCCAATTACATTACGTTGTCCAATCGTGCAAACCAAACAGGCACTTAGTTTTTACGCCCTTCACATTTAGATGAACAAAACTGGGGCTCAATTAAGCAAGTAATTCATGTTAGGCTTATATTCGCTTTGATTTTTTGGTTCATTCAGATTAATCAGTTAGGGGGAGTTTGGTATACAGAATACTATATAGCTGGGAATTCTATATTTCCGGGAATCAATTTCAAGGAATTAAATTCCCTGAAAAATTGCATTCCCATGTTTGGTAAAATATAAATATTCCCGGGAAAAAAATAAAAAATAATAATAACGAAATAAAATGAACAAATATAGAAAAAACGGGTAAAAACGACAAAAAAATCGATAAAATCGAAAAAAATGGTAAAAACGACAAAATAACAAAAAAACGCAAAAACGATGAAAAATAACAAAAAATCGGTTAAAATGACAAAAATGACCAAAAAAGACAAAAAATGTATAAACGACAAAAAATAACAAAAAGGGTAAAACGACAAAAATAACCAAAACACGACAAAAACGACATAAAATCGGTAAAAACGACAAAAAAACAAAAATGCGGCAAAAAACGACAAAAAAACAACAAAAATTCGGTTAAAACGACAAAAAATGACAAAAAATATCGGTTAAAAATAATAAAAAAATCGGTTAAAACGACAAAAAATCGGTTAAAACGACAAAAAATGACAAAAAAATCGGTTAAAACGACAAAAAATGACCACAAAACGGTTAAAAACGACAAAAAAGGTTAAAAACAACAAAAAATTGGTTAAAACGACAAAAAATAACCAAAAGCGACAAAAACGAAAAATAATCGATAAAAACAACAAAAAAGGGACAAAAAATCGGTTAAACGACGAAAAAATCGGTTAAAACGACAAAAAATAACCAAAAAAAACGACAAAAACGACAAAAATCGGTAAAAGCGACAAAAAAAGCGAAAAAAATGCCATAAAATCAGTAAAATGACCAAAAAAGAAAGCGACAAAACGATAAAAACGACTAAAATTCGGTAAAAACAAACAAAAAAAAAAATACAAAAACGACAAAAAAAACGCTTAAAAAACGATAAAAATAGACAAAAAAAGCGACAAAAAGGACAAAATTGGGTAAAACGACAACAAATAATCAAAAAGTGACAAAAAAAGACAAACTGGGTAAAAACGACAAAAAATTGCTTAAAACGACAAAAAATTGGTAAAAACGACAAAAAGCGATAAAAACGACAACAAATAATCAAAAAGTGACAAAAAAGACAAAAATGGGTAAAAACGACAAAAAATATCGCTTAAAACGACAAAAAACTGGTAAAAACGACAAAAAAAGACAAAAAAAAAACGATAAAAAACGACAAAAATAATCAAAAAGTGACAAAAAAGACAAAAATTTGGTAAAAATGACAAAAAATCGCTTAAAACGACAAAAAATTGGTAAAAACGACAAAATATGACCAAAAACGATAAAAACGACAAAAAATAATCAAAAGTGACAAAAAAGATAAAAAATGGGTAAAAGCGACAAAAAATTGCTTAAAACGACAAAAAATTGGTAAAAACGACAAAAAAATGACAAAAAAAGCGATAAACACGACAAAAAAAGAAAAAATGTTCAAAACTAATCAAAATTGATCAAAAAAGAAGAAAAAAATTTAGACAATTTTTTTTTTTTCCCGGGCAAAAAGAAAAAAAATACCCACCTATTATCCAGGGATAGAATTCCCATGTTTTGTGGGTGAACTATTTACCGGGTATTTATAATTTTCGAAAATAAATTTTTTGTAAGCCAAACAAACGTGGTAATAAATTCTCATCTTAAATTTTTTCGGAAATAAAAAAAAATACCGCGTACCAAACGCCCCAATGTGGGATTTTGTTGGTGGTTGTAATTTTGATCTAACAGTAAACTATGGGTCAAATATATTCCAATGTGCAAATTATGTTGCATTGGAATCATCTGCATGTCAATATTGACCTAATAATTTGTTTTTGTTTTATTTGTTGGTTACCATGTTTGTATATTTTCCTCTTAGGGAGGGATTGATTAAAACTTATCACGACTAGATGGCACTCTTCTTTTTGGGAATTGATAAAGGCACTTCCTTTTTTGATCCCCAAATTTTTTTGGGTTTTACTCAGGACAGCCCATTCATTTGATCACAGGGCTGTCCCAAGTAATCTCGCCCTCCCCCCCCACCCCCCCCCGAACACAAACTTCCCTCTTCTTCTTCCTCAAGAACCCTAACTTCTTCTTCCTCAAGAACCCTAACTTCCCTCTTCTTCTTCCTCCTAAGCCCTAACACTGACTCCATTCTCCACCACTCGGCGAGCAGCTTCATCATCTTCATCTTCTTCCCCACGTCCTCTTCTCTCTTCCAAGGATAACGATGGCCCCGAAACCTTCCTCGCAAACAAGGTGCGAAATCTTCCTCCATTTCTTTCAATAACCGTAGAAATTATCTGAGACAATTGAAGGATAAATTACATTCGTTATTTCCATTGCATCGGACCGTAGCAAACTTGTTTGCCAAAATTTGGCGTCGGCCAGGACTGCCCAGTCTTCTGGCAGTCCTGACTCTATGTTGGACTGCTCAAATGTCTGGCAGTCCAACATAAAGTTAGGACTGCCAGAAAAGTGGGCAGTCCTTTGTTAAACATGATGTGAGTTAGGACTGCCCTCTTTTCTGGCAGTCCTAACTGCATCTTGGACTGCCAGAAATGTGGGCAGTCTCAAGTTACACATGTCCTGAGACAGGGCTGCTCATTGAAATTCAAATTGGCCGTCCATTATACACTGAGGACTGGTAGAATATTGGGCAGCCCAATGTTTGCACTAGTAGAACAGTCACATTTGTGGGCATCCCTTACATTTTAATATGTAATTAATATTCAATAATAGTCATGAAAAGAAGACAAAGGAGAAGGATGTTGAGGCCAGGCCCGAAAGAAAACGTCCGACCGCATCGGATCGCAAGGCGCGTGAAGCTGGTAGAAATGTCGAGAAAGGGCTATCAATCAGAGAACCCGAACCAGCCTCAGAAACAAGAACACGTGGAATGAAACGTGTTGCAAAGCGTTTGACGAAAGCGGCGGCGACTCGTCGTGATGATTCCTCCGACGATGATGATGTACCCATTGCCCGAATGACAGATGACGCCAGATCGGGTCCTTCTCAAGTACCCGAGGAAGAGGAAGAGGAAGATGCGGGCCCAGTTGGTTGCTCAATTTGAAGTCAATAGAGAACCACATTTGTTATGAAATATGGAAGGATCCGGTAAGTTACTTACCTATTATATAGATTAACTATTCGGAATAATAGATGTATGTAATATTGGAACTTTGTTTTTGTTTTTATGAAGAAAAGCTCGCGCCTTTTGAGGGTAATAAACCATGCGAAGATGTGTAGTACGTGGGGATTTGATGAGTTGAAAGAGAGTGTGAAGGAAAAAATCACCCCCACCGGATTGCAGTATTTGGCAAAATACTCATATCAGATATTGGACCACGCAATGATTTCTGCATTTGTGGAGCGCTGGCATCCAGAAACTAACAGCTTCCATCTCGCAGACGGAGAGTTGACAATCACCCTCGATGATGTCCACCACATTTTAGGGCTTAGAGTTGATGGTCGTCAAATGTCGATGGACTATTCCGAGGGCGACTTCGAACTGTATGATGAGATGGTGGATTTGGTTGCCAATTGTCTTGGTGTCGAGTCCAAGACCCTTATCACAATCCCGGAATTTAAGAAGTCTTATGGAGTTCCTTTAAGTTTTTTGAGGAATACTTTCAATGATGACGCCGACGACGATGACGACAACAATGGTAATGACGACCTCGTGGCCCGTGGATACATGCAATTCATCCTAGGAGCCGTCGGCATTACAGACAAGTCCGGGACAGCGATACATGCAAAATATCTAAACAATTTTACGGACTTGAACGCTGTGGCTGAAATATCGTTCGGAAGTGGTATACTAGCACACCTCTACCGCGAACTAGGTGCTGCATCTCGACTCGAGTCGAAGACGATAGCTGGTTGTCAAACACTGCTCCATGTAAGCAAACCCTAGCATACTGTGTCTATACAATTGTATAAAATTATGTCGGTAACGATAAATTGTTATATTTTACATTTTCAGGCGTGGATATATGAGCATTTTTCGACGCTCAATAGGGCTACTTTTAATCGAAATTATGACGAGCAGATGCGCAGGATGTGTAGGTGGAGGCCGGCTAAGATAGATACCAGACATCCGCATACGTTGGCTACCCTACGTGTTGCTCTAGAAGATTTGACTGCAAAGGAGGTGAAACAATAGTAACTTGAACTAGCATTTACTTACCACTATAGTATTCCACATTAATTAGTAACTCCTTAAGTAATGAATGCATGTTGTAGATTATTTGGCATCCATATAAGGATCTGCAAAATAGCACTCGTCCTGTGCAACCAGTTGCACTATTTAGAGGTCCGCTGTTTTGTCATGAAATTGAGGAGCCTCACATCCCAGATAGAGTTCTTCGTCAGTTTGGATACGTACAGACTATCCCGAGTACGTTGAAATTGAGGACCGCCGACCAAGGGAAGAAACCGTCGACCTACGTCCCGCCGTACTACCCCTGGGGGTCGTACTTTTTCACTGACTGGCAACAACATCTTCTCGGTGAAACCATACGAACTCAGGCTTCGAAAGTGAAGAAATTGGGAAAAAGTCTAATCCAGTGCAAGGGGGAGAATTACGAAGATGTTGGTACCCAGATGCAGAACATCGCAGCTGATTACCCTTTTATCGATGAGCGACGTACGAAGATGCGTCATGATACTGAATGACTATGTAGTTTGTATAAGGTTGAATGTATTTGGTAGTTGGGTGACTTGCAAAACTTTTCTAATTGGTTGAACCCTTGTCTGTGTTAACAGTTTCAAATTGGTTGAACACTTGTTTGCGTATTACGTGAATGTCATCTTGCTGTGACTCTTAGAACTTCGTATTATGTGAATGTTACCTTGCATGTCTGTGTATTATGTGAATGTTATCTTGCGTATTATATGAATGTTATGTTGCGTATTATGTGAATGTTATGTTGCGTATTATGTGAATGTTATCTTGCGTATTATGTGAATGTTACCTTGCTGTTTGTATGTGGACTGCCCAGGAAACTGGGCAGTCCATACTCACAGCAAGTCCATACATATGTGGACTGCCAGGAAACTGGGCAGTCCTTATCATGACTTGCTGTGTGTCTGGGCAGTCCTTATCAGGACTTGCTGTGAGTATGGACTGTCCAGTTCCTGGGCAGTCCACATACACACAGCAAGTCCTGATAAGGACTGCCCAGTTTCCTGGCAGTCCACATACATATGTGGACTGCCAGGAAACTGGGCAGTCCTTATCAGGACTTGCTGTGAGTATGGACTGCCCAGGAACTGGGCAGTCCACATACAAAATGCAAGATGCAGTAAGATAGCTGAAAGAACACTCATAGATACGCTAATCAGTAATTCAACAAGACGCGACGCTTCGTCAGTAAGATACAAAATGCAACACTGCTAATCAGTAAGATACAAAATACTCATAGATACGCAGTAAGATACAAAATGTTAACTATGCAAAATGTTACGCTTTGTCGACTATACATGAGTCCATGCAAAATGTTACGCTTTGTCAACTATACATGAGTCTATGCAAAAAGTTACGCTTCGTCAACTGTACATCAGTCAATTAATACATCATAGTGGCCCTCCGGCCGCGGTATAGGTTCCACGAAGTTCGTGATTTTCTTGTAAACATTTATTGCATCTTCGTAGGGTGTTACTCAAGCGAGGGATTCTTCCGGTGCATGTTTCCACCAAAGTGACGCAGGGGGAGGAATAAGAGAGTGCCCAATCAACCGCGGGATAATAAAGTGATCTCCGACGAGTCCAATTGTATTTAGAGTGGATATACTGTAGTCCTTCGGAGGAGCGCACATTGGAAAAAATGTGTTGTTGTTGTGCTTGGAAAAAACAATAATTGGGATCTTGTAATTGTTAGTGAACAGATATGCACCAGAAGGTATGTCCAGGTAATGCTCTGGTCCAGTAGTCTGGGTGTCGCATGGAATGCTTGTCAACAATTCGCCAATATGTTCTTGCCCAAGTATTTTGCTATAGAATGAAAGATGAGACTCCAGCTTAATATATAGCTCAGCTCTAACTTGTCTCCATCCGTCTTAGCGGGGTAGCCTAGATGCCGCGCAAGCACATGATATCCACAATGTCCGTCTTTGGGCACATCATCAATAGACCAAATATATTCCCGCATGCCGGGCACAAAAGCACCAATGTACGCATCGAGTGTGTTTGCAGCACTCGTATTCTGTTTCTTTCTACGAGTATGGAGCTTCTCCTTCCTCTTTGGAACGGCTAGAATTTGCACGCTTCTTTCAACGTGCTCAAAGAGAGAGGCTTCTCGCTTAGTAGACTCGAGCTTCTTCTTTTGCGTTCTTGTAAGTCTTTTTGGCGGTCTACCTTTCGGAGCAATGATAGAAGATGGCTCCTGTAGACGAGTACTTGCCGGGTTGGCAAGTTCTTGGATCCCAAGCTCAATGGACTTCCTCTCAGGTTCTAGTGCTGTATACCATCTGGCATAAAGAAGTTTCAACTGTGGCATGGAAAAGAAATCATCTGGACTGTCCACCGTAGGCATGATCGACAGCTGTCTCCAACGCTGGTCAACGACCACTATTAGAATAGGTCGACCTTGACGTCGATATTCGTTGATCTCGTGTGCACAAGGAAGCCCGAGAGAATATCGATGTGTACAACCATATACTTCGACATCTAAACCGACAGAATTCGCACGACCAATCTCATCAAGTAGTAATGTCAATGCGTAGTGGGACGCTAGAAAGTGAGGCAGTCCTTAAGTTCATACGTATTTAACTCGACTGCCATACTTTCTGGCAGTCCTAAGTACTTCATGGACTGCCAACTTGTGTGGCAGTCCAGTTGAATCGATCATCAAATTAGGACTGCCAGATTTATGGGCAGTAGGACTGCCAGAAAGTGAGGCAGTCCTTAAGTTCATACGTATTTAACTCGACTGCCATACTTTCTGGCAGTCCTAAGTACTTCATGGACTGCCAGAAAGTGAGGCAGTCCTTAACATCATACGTATTTAATTGGACTGCCATACTTTCTGGCAGTCCTAAGTACTTTGTGGACTGCCATGTGATGTGGCAGTCCAATTCTAGGGTACGAAAAAATGTAACTACGTCGGGGACCAACCACGGGTTCTTCGGAGAGAATGTCGTCTTCTTCGGAAGGACCGGGATGATCGATTGCTACATGGAATGTCCCAATTTCTTCCATATTTTCTACATTATGAAAGAACATTCAAAAATTAGGAATCAACCGATTATTTAACAAACTTTGCAATATAGTAGTCGAAAACATACCGACTACTACGAATATTCGTTGATAACCACTCTGCGGTTACAAAACAGGAAGATTTTTGTAGGGACAAGAGGATTCTCAATCTAGGGTTTAGAAGAAAATTTGAGATTAGAAGAAAATTTGAGAGGAAAAGAGAAAAAGAAAAGAAATAAAACAATTGACTTTTATACTACCCAATGGGCTAGCCCTAATAAATTTTTTCAATGGCAAACTTGTAAATAACACAAACTTACAAATGGGCTAGCCCCGATCAAATTATGCTGTGCCTTTATCAATTCCCTTCTTTTTTGTTAGGAACTGTTTGGATGCTTGAAAGTGGCACGAAATTATCACTTTTTTGTGCGTATGCATTCTGTGTTTTGGAGTTCAACTGTTTGGATTTGAATAAAAGTGGAGACAGTAAGTAGGATGAAATGAAAGTTTCTATTTCTGAGTCCCCCCGATAAATGTTACTTTTTAGGGTGCGTTTGATTACAATGAGGAAAATATTGGAAAATAAATTGATTCCATGGAGTTATTTTACTGGAAAAAAAACTCCATGAAAAAAATTCCACATAAGTAATAGTTTCATCTCAAATTGCTGGGAAGTCCACTACGAGGAGGTAGGGTACATGATTGGCCTGAGATGACCTTCTTGGGGCTGCTGAACTGGAAGGGCGAGGAGGTCAGTCGACATGGAGGAGCTCGACTAGGAGCTGCTGATCGCCGGAGGAAGTGATAGAGAGGGGTTATCGATGGAGGGGATTTGACCAGGTGCGGCGAGTTGACAGCGAGCCGTTGGTTGTTGTCATGGCCTTTCCGAAGGAAGGAGGGGGTTGTCGAGGAAGCTTGGGGCGTGTAAAGGACGTATAATAGCCTAGAGATTGCCATGGCTGCCCTAGCTTGCATCTTGCTTCAAACATTGTGTAAAACGAAGAAGATGACAAGTAAGGAAGTTGATGACTTCCAAATTCAAACTTTTTGTGGTTCTAGAACTTGTGTAAAAAAAATTTGTAGCTGTAGTTTTTTTTGTTTTTTGTTTTTTGTTTGCATCCAAATAGAAGAATGAGTTGGTATTCAATACTACTTTCAAGTTTAATTTTTCTGGAAATTGCTTAAATATCCACTTTCGGGGTGGGTGTTTATGAAAAATCCACCCGCAGGGTGGGTTTTATAAAATACCTAAAATTATGTATTTTTACGTTCAATATTCCAAGATTTCCTTCAGATGTTCTGTATTTACAAAATTATCATTTTGATAATACCATAACTACCCCTTCGCGCAAATTTGGTCATATATATATGTATTTGAATTCATAAACTCAGATTTGGATTACGATTTTCGTCTTCTTCTTCTTCTTCTTCTTCTTCACGAGAGATCTGAATTACATTGCTCTCTTTAGCAGAGATCACAAAGATCGTTCGTAATTCACTGTACTTTTCTTCAGTCGAACTCCGATAATCGCTCATCATCATCAACATCTTCTTGGAGAGATTTAAAGTTTTTCAGCGATTAGGTCACTGTGCTCGGTTGTTTGCACTGATATAAAATAAACAACAATGAAAAGTATGATATCAATCAATATATACTTAAAAAAATAGATTATTCTCGTAATTTTAATAACGGAGAATGACCATTCTCCGTAATTTTAACACGGAGAATGGTCATTCTCTGTGATTTTAACACGGAGAATGGTCATTCTCCTGCATTCTAACACGGGAAATGGCTATTCTACGTGATTTTAACACGAAGAATGACTATTCTCCTGTATGTTAACACGGGAATGGCCATTCTCCGTAATTTTAACACGGAAAAGGCCATTTTTTGTGATTTTAACACGGAGAATGGCCATTCTCCATGATTTTACAACGGGGGATGGCCATTCCCCGTGATTTTAACACAGAGAATGGTCATCTCCTGTATTTTAACATGGGGAATAGCCATTCTACATGATTTTACAACGGAGAATGGTCATTCTCCGTGATTTTAACATGGAGAATTACTATTCTCCGTGATTTTACAATGTGGAATGGCCATTCCCCGTAATTTTACAGCGGGAAATGGCCATTCTCCTGTATTTTAACACGGGGAATGGCCATATTCTCCGTGATTTTAACAACGAAGAATGGTCATTCTCCGTGATTTTACAATGGGGAATGGCCATTTACTGTGATTTTACAACGGAGAATGACCATTATCTTGCATTTTAATACGAAAAATAGCCATTCTCCGTAATTTTAACAATAGAGAATGACCATTCTCCGTAATTTTAACACGAAGAATGACTATTCTCATGCATTTTAACACGGAGAATGGCTATTCTCCATGATTTTAACACGGAGATAACATTTTCCTGTATTTTAACACGGGGATTGGCCATTTTCTGTCATTTTAACATGGAGAATGACTATTTTTCGTCAACTTAACAAGGAAAATGGCAATGGCAATTCTCCGTAGTTTTAACACGGAGAATGACTATTCTCCTGTATTTTAACACGGGGAATGATCATTCTCCGTCATTTAACACGGAGAATGACTATTCTCCGTGATTTTAACACGAAGAATGACCATTCTCCGTCATTTTAACACGAAGAATGGCAATTCTTCGTGATTTTACAATGGGTGTGAAGATTGCGAATGGAGAGTCACTGACGAGTTTTTGAAGTAAGGTTTAAAGATTTTGGAGGAGAAAACCTAGATTAGAAAGTGAGCAGCGTATGGAAGAAGAGGAAGAATCGAAACGTTTTTTTAATAGTAGGTTTCGTGGGTGTTTTCAATAAATTAGAAGGACAAAAAGGTCATTCCGCATCCTTTTATATATTTTTTGCTAATTTTGGGCATGCGATAAAATATTATTTTGCGGTGGATTTTTCATAAAACTTTTACGGTTTTTGGACATTTGATAAATTTTCCATTAATTTTTTGCTTGCGTCCAAATAGAAGTCATATATAACCAAACTAAGTTTTAGAAACTCGAACTGTCTGCGTATGCAAGCTTCGGATTTGCCATCTCATACTTCTTGGAACTTTTGCCATCCAAACATGTCTTACTGATTTGAAATCTTCTACTACTTAATTTTTTTGGCAATTTATAAATACATTACAAAAGTTAATCGGGACTATGTGTTGGAATGTTTAGTATGTTGGATTAATATTTAGTATGTCATATTTAGTAGATTACATTAGCATAAAGAATATTGGAATATCCCGTGACATATTTGGTATGCCAAAATATGTCACAGGATATTCTATCATTGTAATATTGACTATAAGGCTATATAAAGCCAAGAGGACTATCAATAAAGTCATCAATCAATTATAACATGGTATCAGAGCAAGATTTCCACAAACTCTAACCATAGCCGCCACCAACCGACCCACCCCTTCGCTATTCCTACCAAACCCAAACCCTAGCCGTTAGCCCCCCTTTCCACACGCAGCCAGAGCCTCCGCGGTCCCCACGTACCCCGCTGCTGCTGCTGCAGATGCTGGCTCATGCGGCATAGAGCATGCGCGCTTATGTGGCTGGGGACTGTACGCTCATGCGGCTGGAAGGCGGCAGGCGTATGTGGCTCAAGGAGGACGAGCTTATGCGGTCAGGAGGAAAGCAATGTCAGGCGGCTCGGGAAGGAAAGAAGCTCATGCGGCTCGGGGAAGCAGAGCCTTATGCGGCTGAGAAGAGTTGGGGTCTCATGCGGTTAAGAGGATGCGGCTCATGCGTCTGAAGGGATCCAAGCTCATGCGGCTAAGGAGCAGGGCCTTATGCGGCAAAGAGAAACAGGGGCCCGTGCGACAAAGAGAAAAGGTTTCATGCGGCTACGGGCATGCACGCTTATGCGGCTGGGGAATCACTTGCATATACGGCTGGAGGATACCATGGCCTATGCGGCAATGGAAAGAACCAGTTCATACGGCTATGTTCAAGTGGGGTCCTATGCAGCTGAGCAATGGACGGGTCTTATGCGGCAAATGGGGATGGGTCCTTATGCGGCCAAGAGGGGCACAAGCATATACGGCAGCGATAAATAAGACCATGCGGCTGAGATGACAAAAGTTCATGCGGCCAAGGACCAAGGACAGCTTATGCGGCTGCGGATCGGGCCAAGCCATGCGGCTGAGGAAGAATGAGCTTATGCAGCTGAGAACCAAAATGCCATGCGGCTATAGAAACTGGTCTCATGAAAATCCATGCGGTCAAGTACTGCTCTTCTTTCCCACTTGTCCGAGAAGAAGAGCCATGAAATCCATGGCTTCAAAGCTTCCTAAATCCTTCACCCAAAGTCTGAATCCAGACTTACATAGGTCAAAATGGGGCAGAATCAAATTTTCTACAACATGGAACCATCAAAACTAGATAATTACAAGGTTAAATAGATCAAAATCTAAGAAATCCAAAAATACAATGAACTTAGATCTACACAAATTGAACCATAGAAAATAGAAATGCTAAGTATTAAAGTATGTTAGAATCTCGTGAGGAAGAGAATGGAACAATAAAACTGAGTTCCTCTATGAAGCAAGCTGCATTTGCCTAGGCTCTCACTCTCTGGTAGGTAAAGAGAGTAATTGTAAGGAAGAAGAAGAGTTAATGAGGAGAGAGAAATGAGTGAGGTTAATAAATGGTGAGGGTGGTGGTAGGTATGGTTTTTTCCTTGGTCCATGACGAACCAAAAGCAACCCAAGCCGAACCAAGCCAAACCAAACAAGTCGAACCAAGCAAGGAGACATGCAATACGAGTCAAAATACGTACACATATACCAAAATACATAATACGAACCACATGCATTATAACTCTACCCACCTTAAAAGAATTCCATCCTCGGAATTTAATCAAGAGACTAGAGAGACAAGGACAAGTTGTACTAATCATAGTCAAGCTATAACAAGGCAATCAATTAGGCAATCATTCATTCAAACAAGGAATCGAGAGCATAAGGCATAAGAAAGATATTATACCTTACGAGTCAAATAGGTCGGGATATCGCGATCGGATATCATCCTCACGCTCTCACGTTGACTCACCTAAAGAGTGATGACCCCAAGCAACATGGACTAAGCTAATAGTCTTGTTCTTGAGTATCTTCTCTCTCCGGTCCAATATAGACACGGACCTTTTCTCATACGAAAGGTTGGTACCAACAACCAATTTCGAATGGTCTAGAATGTGGCTCGAGTCAGGGATATACCGTCGCAATTGGGATACATAGAATACGTCATGCACCTCACGTAACGACGGCAGAAGAACGAGACGATAGGATACATCACCTACTCGCTCCAAGATATCGAACGGCCCTATATACCTAGGACTAAGCTTTCCCCGTACGCTGAAACGAATGACGCCACGGTTAGGCGAAATCCTCAGGAATACATAGTCGCCGACAGAAAACTCAAGAGGGCACCGATGAGAATCGGCCCAATGATGCTGGCGATCTTGCGCTACGCGAAGATGATCTCTGACTCTCCTGATCACCTCAACCGTCTGAGCAATCATTTTCGGACCAAGCATCTGTCTCTCTCCAACATCGTCCCATGCTAGCAGGGATCGGCACTTCCTATCATATAATATCTCGAACGGTGCCATCTGGATGCTGGCCTGGAAACTGTTGTTGTACGAAAACTCCACCAGGTGCAGGTAATCTTTCCACGAACCATGGAAGTCGAGTGTACAAGATCTCAACATATCCTCAAGAGTCTGGATCGTGCGTTCCGACTGACCATCTGTCTGCGGATGATAAGCTGAGCTGAACTGGAGGTGAGTTCCTAAACTCTTTTGCAGGCTACGCCAAAAGTGCGACATAAATCTCGAATCTCTATCCGAGGTGATAATGACTGGTACTCCATGAAATCTGACGATCTGCCTGAGGTACATCTCTGCTAGCTGAGCCGTCGACTGACCAACTCTGAATGGGAGAAAGTGAGCCACCTTCGTGAGCCTGTCTATAATAACCCAAATAGCATCTCTACCGGTCGGAGATCTAGGTAATCCAGTCACGAAATCTATAGTTATATGCTCCCACTTCCATTCCGGAATCGACAAGAGCTGAAGAAGTCCAGCTGGCCTCTGATGTTTAGCTTTAACTTGTTGGCAAACCAAATATCGAGAGACAAACCGGACTATCTTCCTCTTCATGCCATTCCACAAAAAGTGCTAATGGATATTACGGTACATCTTCGTACCGCCCGGATGAATGGAATACTGCAAACTGTGAGCTTCTGCCATGACCTCCTGTCTAATATCTCCATCGGGTACACAAAGACGCTTCTCATGCCTAAGTGTACCATCTTCATGAATGCATAACTCGGGTCTTCGTCCGGCTTCACATTCTGCTCTGAGCCGCTGAAGCTTAGAATCTGCTGACTGTAACATCCGGATCCTCTCGACTATACTGGACTGAACTTGCATACTGGCCATCAATGCCACACTAGTAGGAAGGACAACTTCAATATCCATCTTCTGAAGATCTGCTAACAGCTCAGGTTAGGCTGTTAGAAAATAAATTTTGGCTCTCCTGCTCAATACATCTGCAACAACTTTGGCCTTTCCAGGATGATACTGCAGGTTGATATCATAATCCACAAGTAGCTCTAGCCATCTTCTCTGACGCATGTTAAGATCCTTCTGAGTGAAAATATACTTCAGGATCTTGTGGTCGGTGAAAATCTCCACCCTATCTCCGTATAAGTAGTACCTCCAAAGCTTAAGTGCAAATACTACCGCTGCCAACTCCAAGTCATGGGTTGGATAATTCCTCTCATGATCATGAAGTTGACGCGATGCATAAGCTATTACCTTCCCATGCTGCATCAGAACACACCCTAAGCCTCTGCCCGAAGCATCATAATACACTGAGAATCCTCCCGTTCTATCTGGAAGCGTGAGAATGGGTGCCGTCATCAAGCCTCGTTTCAACTTCTCAAAAGAATCCTGGCTCTCGGCTGTCCAAGCAAACTGCACATCCTTGCGGGTCAACTGGGTCAATGGCGGTGAAATCCGAGCAAAGTCTGAAACAAATCGCCGGTAGTAGCCGGCCAAGCCAAGAAAACTGCGAACTTCTGCAACTGTGCTGGGTACTGGCCATGTCTTAATAGCCACGATCTTTTGGGGATCCACCTCTACTCCACCTCTGGTGATGATATGACCCAAGTACGAAATGCGATCGAGCCAGAACTCGTATTTACTAAACTTGGCGTACAACTGGTGCTCTCTAAGAATCTCGAGGACAACTCTGAGATGCTGCTCATGCTCTGCTTCATTCTTGCTGTAGACCAGGATGTCGTCTAGGAACACAATCATGAACTGATAAAAATAAGGCATGAAGATGCAATTCATGAGGTCCATGAATACAGCCGGCGCATTGGTTGTTCTAAATGGCATCACAATGAACTCCCAATTCCCGTACCTAGATCTGAACGCCGTCTTCGGGATGTCCTGCTCTCTGACTCTGATCTGATGATATCCTGACCGTAAGTTAATCTTCGAGAATACTGCTGCCCCCCTTGAGTTGATCAAACAAGTCATCTATCCTTGGGAGAGGGTATCTGTTCTTGATTGTCACTGAGTTCAAGGTACGATAGTCGACACATAATCTGGACGTACCATCCTTCTTTTTTATAAGAAGCATCGGGGCTTCCCAAGGTGATCCACTAGCACGAATAAATCCCTTAGTTCTGAGTTCTTCAATCATCTTATAGAATATCTCTAATTCTAACGACGTCATCCTGTAGACTCTCTCTGATACTGGGACTATCCCTGGGATCAAGTCGATAGTAAACTCGATCTCTCGCTCTGACTGCATACCTGGAAGCTCTTCTGGAAAAATATCTGGAAACTCCTCGACTATCCGGGATAACTGTACTGCTGCTACAGCCATCCGCAATACTAGAGGAGAAGGTTCGATTTCGCCTCGAGAAAAGAAAAACTCCGGCTCGCCTGGAATGCTAAAAACAACCCTGCCAATATGGCAGTCTATCCGAGCATACTGGTCTCTCAACCAATCCATTCCTAAGACCACATCATAATCGGCCATCGGGAACTCTATCAATCTAGCGGAGAACTCTCTACCGCTAACTACGATCCGACACGAGGAAAACACTCTATCTACTCCCACAAGTCCAATACCAGTAAGTATATTGAGCCTTACTGATAATGACTCGGACTCCAGTCCTATCCGTGTCACGAATCGTGCAGACATAAATGAATGCGATGCACCAAAATCAAATAACACCGAAGCCGAAAAGGTGTTGACGAGAATAGTACCTGCCACTACCTCACCTGGTGCCAATCCTTCTTCTTCCATGGTCAAAGCTAGCACTTGACCATGTCCTCTGGGTGCGGGTCCCCACTGCTGAAAACTCCTCTGCTGCTTTGGATCAGGGCTTGGGCTTGGGTATACTGCTACGGTCTCTGCTGCTGGAATGCCTGGGCCTGTGTCGACAATGGCCTCGAAAACGGGTACTGCTGGTGCTGGACTGGTGCTGGTCCTCTAAGGGCCTGTTTGGTAGGGAGGGAGTGGAGTGAAAGTGAGGTCAAAAATAGAATTTTTGCAACTATTCAGCGGAAGTGAACCCGACTGCTGCGTTTGGATGGGCATCGGAACTGGAGAGGTGGGGGGACTCTGACAGTGCAGAGTTACTGTCCCTTGCCTTTCTTCTCCCCCACTCACCTCCATCAAAATTCTACTAGAACTTCCTGCAAGTGAAGACCCGAGGTGGTGGCGAGGGAGTGGTGCTCCCTGAGGGATGAGGAGGACGACGTTGCTGCCGACGCCGGGATGACGATGCCGCTGCTGGAAACGATGATGCCGGCATCAGGACGACGATGACGACGCCGACGTCGGGACGAAGACACCGCCGACGGTGAGGCCGTACCCTAATTTAGAAATTGGCTCAGGTGAAACAAGAAGAAGAAGAGGTGTGAGAAGAAGAAGAATCCCTCTTTAAGAAAAAAAAAGGAGAAAAAAAAGGAACTATTTGGGGGTCGGCCTCATGTGGAGATGAAAAGGAGGGGAAGAGATGAATCCAACGCATGGGATGGAAGACTCCAGAGAAATTTACCTAATCTAAATATTTGTTTGGGTCCGGAAAGTCTCAGGAATGAAAGGAAGACTCTAGATGAGTCCTAAACATGTAATTAGTTTAGTTATGATATTTAATTGATTTAAGATAATTAATTTTTTCATCCAACTATAGTAACTAATTTAGTTATAATTATAACAATGATAATAATAATGATAATGATGATAACAATAGTAATAATAAAAATTATTTGTATTCATGGGTTTTTTGTGTGTGTGGAGGAGTGGTTGTGGTAAACAATAATAATAATAATAATAATAATAATAATAATAATAATAATAATAATAATAATAATAATAATAATAAGTATTATAATTATGGTAATTAATTTAATTATTGGTTCTTATATTTTTAATTCCAACATCCACTTTCAACCACCATCCAAACAACCAAACTCCATTTCTCTCCACTTTCAACTACCATCCAAACACCAAACTCATTTTTTTTCCACTTGCAAGAGACAAAAAGTACTACATCTAAACATATTTTGGAAAGTGCCACTTTCACACTTTCAACTGCAACTCATCATGACGTAAGTGCCACTTTCACACTTTCAAAGAGTTGCATCTAACCAAACAGTCCCTAACTGAAGGACTAGAGAAGACTGACGAAGAGGAACGCCCCCTGTTTGGGCAGTTTCCAACCCTGTGGTCCAGGGCACCACAAACCAAGCACAATCCCTGTGCTCTGCGATACTCAGATATCACATGCCCAGGCTTCCCGCAGTGTGAACATCCTACTGCGAAAGAGTGCTTCTGCTTCTGCTGCTGCGGGTGCGTCGGGGTTGGATGCTGAACCGACGTCACTGAGGCCGCCCGCCTCGGAGCTCCAATGGTCAAGGCCCTGGCTGCCGGGGCTGGTGCTGATGACTGATTTATCTGGCTATGGGATCGCTTTCGACCTCCGGTCCTGTCCACGATCCTGTGGGAGGTATACTCATACCTCCTGGCTGCTATCAACACCGCATCAAAAGTCTGATGCTCAAACTGCTCCACCGCCAATAGAATCTCTAGATAAAGTCCCTGCTGGAACTGCTGGGCTCTATCGAACTCGGTCGCTACCAAGGTAGGAGCAAACCAACTAAGTCTCGAAAATGCGACCGCATATCCGTCGACCGTCCTTCCCATCTGCTTCAGATTGGTGAACCTTGTCTGTAGATCGTACCGAGCTATAGCATCGAAGTACTTGGTATGGAATCTCTCACGGAACACTGCCCAAGCAATAGGTGCCACTAATCCAACGGTCTGCGTCGACCACCAGCTGCAGGCAAGATCCAATAGCTGCAGGTGCACCACGGCCACCTTCTCGTCTTCTGGAGTCCTGGCTGCTTCTAGAATCACCTTTCTGTCCTGAAGCCATGCATCAGCAGCGATAGCATCTTCACTACCGTCGAAGAATGGAGGGTTCAAGCGCTTGAAGCTGTTGGCCGCGCTGTTCCCTTGATGACCTCCTCTGGTCAGAGCATCTGTCACTGCCTGGTGTAAGGCATCTCCTCGATGATCCTGAGAAGCTAACAATGTCATGATGAGACCCACCAAGGTGCTATCATCTGGCTCTGTAGGCTGGATGGGCTGAACTGGTGGCTCTTGACCCTCAGTAGGCATGACTCTGGAGGCTACTCCTGAGTGCTGGGCTTGATCTCTAGGTTGCTGCTTGTCCACGGGAGGTGCTCTGCCTTGCCGATCGGTAGGACCAGGAATAATGCCGCTAAAGAAGACGACATAGGGAACAATAAGGAAGGACCATGACAGATCAAAGATACAAGCATGTGATCAGGTCAAGATTTCATCAATTTAGAAGATACGAGCAGAGATCAAGGGCGAGTACTGATTGAGACATCTATTCGGTAAACCCTCACATATCTTGATCTACAAGACCTGTATGGGCCGCCACTTAAACCATGTAACGTCCCAGAACCAGAATACTAGAGAGCGGGGGCATACATAGCTAGCTACGTATATTGAAGTGCAACCTACCTCGCTATACGGTCATGGCTGTCTAGATACATGAGGGTTTAACTACAAGCCATCAGTCTCTTATGGTCATGAACAAGCCTATTGTCTCAATCTCAAGCAAGTAATAACAGTTACAAGATCTCAGAGCACCAAATATACAATAGTAAGACGTCCCATACATTACATATTTGGATGATCATGAAGCTAGTCGTACAAAATGTCAAGACTAGCAAGAGTGTCAGTCATACATGATCAACCCTACAATTCGTCAATCATGTTACAGCACGTAGGCAGACAGTAAATAAAGGTGCAATACGAGCTAACACGAGCCCGTCGGCTAAATGCCTCAAAGAATATTTTTACAATAGAGTGAGAGAACAAAGAAACCCATTCGTTGCCAGGGTTACGCCTGGTGGTCACCATCTGGCTGGGAAGTAGGTAGATCCTCTAGAGCTGCTCCAATATCTGGCCATACAAAACCTGCTGGATCAGACCCCAGAAAGAGCAAGTGCCACACAGGAGGCTTCACTTAGAAACTAAAATCAGCATATCATAAATGAATATTAAGATAATTAAAAGATACTGATAATAATAGAGATGACAATAATAAATTGAGTACAAGGAAATCATTCAAGTAGCCAAGTCGCAACCCTTAAACCAAATAAGGACCGGGGTTGCAATCCTTCACCTGAATAAAAACCCACCTCAATACTATTGATAAAGTAATAAGACAATAAACGAAGAGAGGACACAGAATTGCTCCGGAAGTCAGGTTACAACCTTAAACAAAACAAGGATCAGGGTTGTAACCCTTCGCCTAAACAGAACTGGACCCCTGATCTTTATTGTTAAGGCCAGCATAAGTACTCATGTTATTGAAGTAAGGTAAAACATGACGAGCATGACAGGAGGTACAATAAGACAATAAACGAAAAGAGGACACAGAACTGCTTCGGAAGCCAGGTTACAACTCTTAAACCAAATAAGGACCGGGGTTGTAACCCTTCGGCTGAACAGAACTAGACCCCTGATCGTTATTGTTTAAGCAAGAATAAATAATCATGTCATGTGACAATCCTGTAGAGGATCCATTCAATCAATCACGGTCAAGCAAAGAGTACGGCTTGATACTTTAACTAACTAGGGTTACCACAGACCCAGTTACTAGCAAATGCAATGAGATTATCCCAACAGCCACAAGCCCTGCAGACCATCCAGGTTATCCAGGTCGAATGTTCGTTTATGAAAGGTGCAACATATGACTATGTGCTAGAATTGTGCCCTACTCGTCGGTAGGCTACAAGTCCACTTAGTGCGCCCAGATCACGGGATTGCCTGTAGCTGGGAAATCTCTCCATGACTACTGAATTTCTAGTTATTAGCCTTAGTCAATTTCAGTAGGTACCCCTGACCATGGTTTTTATGAATTCCTATCCTAGACATGATGCAAGACAATACTGGTTTCTTTGGACAAACACAATCGTCCACGGTGTCCAGGCCATTCATACTTGTCATGTCAGGCTAGCTGTCATAACAGCATATCGAGATATATCATGTCAGGTTTTCTTGTCAATAGTGTGCCACGGTAGGCCACTTTCGTGTTCAGGGATTTGTGCAAAAATCTACCTAGTACAAGCCTTGATAGAGAGTCGAGAAACATAAGCTTAAAGTAGCCTTAATTATAATAATATAATAAAAGATGACTATGGCAGGAGCCAGGCAGCTAAAGGAGATAAGCTCATGTGGCAGATAGCATGCGTGCTTATGCAGCTGGGGACTGCGCTCATGCGGCTGGAAGGGGGCAGGCGCATGAGGCTCCGGAAGGACGAGCTTATGCGGCCGGGGGGAGAAGCAATGTCATGCGGCTCGGGAAGGAAATGGGCTCATGTGGCTCGGGGAAGCAGAGCCTTATGCGTCTGAGAAGAGTTGGGATCTCATGTAGTTAAGAGAATACGGCTCATGCGGCTGAAGGGATCCAAGCTCATGCGGCTAAGGAGCAGGGCCTTATGCGGCAAAGAGGAACATGGGCCCGTACGACAAAGAGAAAAGATTTCATGCGGCTGCGGGCATGCACGCTTTTATGGCTGGAGAATCACTTACATGTGCGGCTGGAAGATACCATGGCCTATGCAGCAATAGAAAGAACCAGTTCATGCGGCTATGTTCAAGTGGGGTCCTATTTGGCTGAGCAATGGACGGGTCTTATGCGGCAAATAGGGATGGGTCCTTATGCGGCCAAGAGGGACACAAGCATATGCGACCGCGATAAATAAGGCCATGCGGCTGAGAGGACAGAAGTTCATGCGGCCAAGGACCGAGGATAGCTTATGCGGCTGCGGATCGGGCCAAGCCATGCGGCTGAGGAAGAATGAGCTTATGCGGCTGAGAACCAAAATGCCATACGGCTATGGAAACTTGCCGCATGAAAATCCATGCGGTCAAGTAGTGCTCTTCTTTCCTACTTGTCCGAGAAGAAGAGCCATGAAATCCATGGCTTCAAAGCTTCCTAAATCCTTCATCCAAAGTCTGAATCCAGACTTCCATAGGTCAAAATGGGACATAATCAAATTCTATACAATATGGAACCATCAAAACTAGATTATCACAAGGTTAAATAGATCAAAACCCAAGGAATTTGAAAATACAATGAATTTAGATCTACACAAATTAAACCATGAAAAATAGAAATACTAAGTATTAAAGTGTGTTAGAATCTCGTGAGGAAGAGAATGGAACAATAAAACTGAGTTCCACTATGAAGCAAGCAGCACTTGCCTAGGCTCTCCCTCTCTGGTAGGTGAAGAGAGTAATGGTAAGGAAGAAGAAGAGTTAATGAGGAGAGAGAAATGAGTGGGGTTAATAAATGGTGAGGGTGGTGGTAGGTAGGGTTTTTCCTTCGGTCCATGATGAACCAAAAGCAACCCAAGCCGAACCAAGCCAAACCAAACAAGCCAAACCAAGCAAGGAGACATACAATATGAGTCAAAATACGTACACGTATACCAAGATACATAATACGAACCACAGGCATTACAGTGTCGCCTATGCTTGGAGTTACCTGGTTTTGTGCAATAGAAAAGTTGCTTCCGAGATTCGTTGGGCCATTCGAAATACTCAAGCGAGTCGCCCGGTGGCCTATCAGATTGCCTTGCCGCCAGCGCTAGCTGGTGTGCATAATGTCATGCCTCCGATTCCATCGAATCGATAATCGTCCCCCGGGCGTGATGCCGTACGAACCTAATTTGCGATCGCACAAGGCCTAGTCATAAGGTAATCCGAGACACGAGATCTAAGAGAGTGCGCAGATAAATTGATTCACACAATAAGTAAAGGAAACTTGAATTTTATTGATAATGAACATCTTTTACAGACTCCGATACAAGACTCATTGCCGTACGGGCTACAACATGACTCGATTACAAAAGAGTGCCGATGAGATAGCCGTTCCGTACATTGCACACATCCCTCAATATACACAAAGTACTCCAGTGACCTGGATGGGAGGGACGCTGAGTCATCTTTCTTGGACTGTCGAGAGCCTTCAAAAGTGGAGTCGCAGAGAAAGTCTTCGACGCACGGACGAAGCTTCAAAATCACGAACGCCGCAGAGCTAGCTGGCACGTCCTTCCTGGTTCGCAGGACCTGCAAAGAGCGAGGATCAGCACGAAACACATGTACTAGCGAATGGCTAATTAAATCCAAGCTCTGCATTTGATTCAAGAAGTTTCGTAAACATGTTAGCTAGCTATATCAATGATCTTTCTAACCATCCTGTTCGATTTGCATGTTAACATGTTTTGAGGCAAGCATATGAAACTGTATATCATTAAGCAACTATCATATTCATCCCGTGTCCCGTGCACCTATTAAGCAGTGAAAGGGTATTCTGGCCACTGGCAATGTCAAGCCATTTCGGACTATAGCATTGGTTAGACGACGCCCCTTTCGTGTCGGGTAGCGAGTCCTGTACGAAAGTTCCCGCATAACTCGCATCGATGAAGGGTTGGGCAGCTACACTCGTTCCTCCCGGACCGAATCGGTCCCTTGGCCTAGGCAACCGTTCGAGGAAACTTCACCTTGTCGAAAAGTTGTCCAATGACCATTTTCTTTTAGACTTAGTCAATTTTGCTTCCTTAGCCGTATCGTTGCGATAAACGTTAATCGATTCATTCATTATTTTGCATAGGCTAAGTGGATTTGTATAAGAAAACACGTTTTCCGTTTTCAAAACCGGCGGTTTGATAGCAAGTGTTTTGTGAAGAATCGTGCCACGATTTCTTTGATTCTACACTATTATGATAAGCATTCATTTACTTCACATATTGAGTTTTGAAGTAGAGGGACGAGACGAAGGAGGTCAGCCACTCGCCTTAGGCTTGCTTCAAGCGAGTGACTGGTCGGCTGTGCTGACGTCGCCTACGCGATCACCTGCATTCGCATAAGCAACTGATTAGAACACTGTATAATTCAAGGATATTCGATATGAATGCGAAGCTCAAAAATGCGTCACGAAAACCCATCAAAAACATTCACGAAAACTAAAGCCAAAGCCAAATCAAGTGCGGCATGAAAACCAGAGCAACGGAAGGTCTCACCCGACTCAGCCGCAGAGCCAATCCTCGAGGCGCAACCCGCTGAATATGGGACTTGGTTCCGAAGAAGCCATTCCATAAAGTAGAATGGATCTTAATTCAACAGTTTCCGTTCGATCGACTCGGCCGATTCCGACCTATCGGCCCCGACCGAATCGATAGCGACAGTGTTCCTTTCTCGCGCACCCTGTAGACGAAAACGGGGCACGATGTAGGGACGGGGCACTACACCATAAACAACTAATAAAAAGTTTTGTCCTCAAAACTTAAAGATAGAACTTACCTCTACGAGAATAACGAAGGGAATTTCTCCTTTATTTCCGATTCAAGCTCCCACGTCGACTCTTCGACCGAATGGTTCCTCCAGAGGACGCGGACGAGAGGGATCGCTCGATTGTGCAGCAACTTATCCTTGTGTTCTAAGATTTGAACTGGTTCTTCAACGTAGGATAAGTCTGACTTTAGCTCCAGCTGGCCAAAATCTACTACGTGGCTAGGGTCGTGCACATACTTCCGCAGCTGGGAGACGTGGAAGACGTTGTGTACACCTTCGAGCGTCGGCGGTATATAAATTTTATAGGCCACTGGGGCGACCCGCTCGAGTATTTCGAACGGTCCAACGAATCTCGGACTCAATTTTCCCTTCGCGTCGAACCGAGTAACTTCCCGCATGGGCGACACTTTGAGAAATACATGATCGCCTAATTGAAACTCGAGGGGACGACGATGAACGTCCGCATAGCTTTTTTGACGACTTTGCGCGGTCTTTAATCTTTCCCAAATGAGCCGAATTTTCTGCACGGTCTGTTCAACCAGTTCCAGACCGAGAATCTGCCGCTCTCCGACTTCGTCCCATTAAATGGGTGATCGGCACTTGTACCCGTACAAGGCTTCATACGACGTCATTTGAATGCTGGATTGATAGCTATTGTTGTATGCAAATTCGGCCAGAGGTAGATGATTATCCCAGCTTGATTTGAAGTCAATTGCGCAGAGTCGTAGCATGTCTTCGAGAATCTGATTGACGCGCTCCATTTGGCCATCGGTCTGAGGATGGTAAGCTGAGATGAACTGCAACTTAGTACCCAGCGCCGACTGAAGGCTACTCCAGAATCGCGACATGAACCGTGAATCCCGATCAGAGACGATGGATACTGGAACTCCGTGTAGCCGTACTATCTCATCAAGATATATCTACGCCAGGCGATCAACGCTCCAAGTAACTTTGATGGCAATAAAATGTGCTGACTTGGTTAGTCGATCGACGATGACCCAGATAGCATCATTTTCCCGCGGCGTCTTCGGCAGACCAACAATGAAATCTATGCACACGTGCTGCCACTTCCATTCTGGAATCGCCAGATTCTGCATCTCCCCGTCCGATCTCTGGTGCTGAGCTTTTACCTGCTGACAGGCCATGCATTGCGACACGAAGAGTGCCACATCTCTTTTCATCCCGTGCCACCAGAAGTTTGTACGGAGGTCTTTGTACATCTTCGTGCTACCGGGATACAAAGTGTATTTCGCATAGTGCGCCTCCGACAGTATCTCCTTTCTGAGTTCTAAATCGTCCGGAAAACATAGCCTACCCTTCAATCGAAGCACGCCGATTTCGTCTTCCGCAAAGTCGGTCGTCCAGCCCGTCGAGATTAGCTCTCATACTTTCTTCAGGTATGGATCGTCCGTCTGAGCGGTCTTGATCTTATCAAGCAAGCTCGACTCTAACTGCAACTTTGCCAACTGTACATTCCGAAATCTAAATCGGAGCTCGATGCCCATCTCTTCTAGGTCACGTAGCAGTCTGGGGTTGATGGATAACGAGGCAATGTACTTTTGACTCAGAGCGTCCGCCACAACATTTCCCTTTCTCGGCGTATAGTCGATAGTCAAGTCGTAATCTTTGATTAGTTCCAGCCAACGCCTTTGCCGCAAGTTCAGCTCCTTCTGCGTGAATAGATACTTGAGGCTCTTGTGATCGGTATAGATCATGCACGCCACGCCAAAGAGATAGTGGTGCCACAATTTCAACGCGAACACAATCGCCGCTAACTCCAGGTCATACGTGGGATAGTTCTTCTCGTGCGGCTTTAGCTGTCGGAAAGCAAAAGATATCACCTTGTTCTGCTGTATAAGCACACATCCCAAGACCTGTCCGGATGCGTCGCTGAATATCTAGAAACCCTCAGTCCCTTTTGGAAGTACGAGTATCGGGGCCGAGACGAGCCTTTGCTTCAACTCTTGGAATGCAGCTTCGGAGTCGTCTGACCATTCAAATGCAACTCCTTTCTGGGTGAGACGAGTCAGAGGCGATGCGATCTTCGCGAAGTCTTTCACGAAGCGTCGGTAGTATCCCGCTAAGCCAAGGAAACTTCGAATCTCGCCGACGGACGCTGGCCGTTTCCAATCGACAACGGCTTCAACTTTCTTTGGGTCGACCGCAATGCCTTCAGCAGAAATGATGTGTCCGAGGAATGCGACGCTGCTGAGCCAAAATTCATATTTGCTTCAATTCGCGTATAGTTGATTTTCTCGAAGGGTCTGAAGCACGGTCCACAGATGCTCAGTGTGTTGCTGCCTATTCTTCGAGTAGACGAGTATATCGTCGATAAAGACTACTACGAACTTGTCGAGGAATGGTCGGAACACCCGATTCATTAAATCCATAAATGCGACAGGGGCATTCGTTAGGCCGAACGGCATTACCAGGAACTCGTAATGGCCGTATCGAGTACGAAAGGCAGACTTCGGTACATCGTCCGGCTTGATCTTGAGTTGATGGTAACCCGAACGCAGATCAATTTTAGAGAACATCGTGGCTCCTTGAAGCTGATCAAACAGATCGTCTATGCGGGGCAGGGGGTATTTGTTTCGGACGGTGGCTTTATTCAGCTCGTGGTAGTCGATACAAAGACACATAAAGCCATCCTTCTTCTTGAAAAACAGCACGGGCGCTCCCCAGGACGAGACGCTGGGTCGGATGAATCCCTTGTCGAGCAATTCTTGTAACTGTACCTTGAGTTCTTTAAGCTCTGCAGGAGCCATTATGTACGGGGCTTTCGAGATCGGTCGAATGTCGGGGAAGGTATCGATAGTGAACTCAATCTCTCGATCGGGCGACACGCCGGGCAGCTCGTCCGGGAACACATCGGGGAATTCTGCCACAACGTCAGTTTGACCCACGTTTGCATCATTCTGTCGCATGTCTCGAACGAAAGCTAGATAGCCTTCATACCCGAAATACAACATCCGTCGAGCAGATATTGCGGAGATCGCCATGCAGGTCGGCGACGCCTCACCACACGAGTAGCAGAATTCAGGCACTCCAGGTATACGTAATGTGACCTTCTTTTCAGTGCAGTCTATGGTTGCGTCGCACGGACCGAGCCAATCCATCCCCAGAATGATATCGTAGTCCTTAATATTTAGGACTATCGCATCGAGACTGACCTTTTGACCACCTATACAGATGATTCCGTCTCTGCAGACTAAATTTGCAAGTAGTGGCATGCCCGACGGTACATTAATAGTGAGGTCGAGGCCTAGTGGTGTCAAGGAAAATTTGTGCTCGACGGAAAAGTCCGTCGATATAAAACTATGCGTGGCACCTGAATCAAACAATACACGAGCAGGTTTATTATTGAATTACAGAATACCTGTCACGACTGTATCAGATGCAAACGCTTCGTCCCGAGTCATGGCGTAGACGCGGCCCTGAGCATTAGGGCAACGGTCTTGGCCATTCTGTTGTGCTGTCGGTGGAGCCCGAGGTGCTTGGCCTCAGTTTTGTTGATGTTGTGGGGGGAGCTGGTTCGACGTAGCTTCCGGGCAGTCCCTTACGAGGTGATCTCTTTTACCGCACGCGAAACATACTCTGTGCTTAAGTCGGCACTCAGTATCCAGGTGCCCGTCCTTGTGGCAGAAATTGTAAACCATTCGTTCCTTCACCTCGTTGCCGCGATATTGACGCTTATGTGCGTTGTTGCCTCCCACATTACTATGGCATTTGTTATTAAGGTGAACAGAGCCGATAATAGTAGGAGGATACTCGGACTCCAGGCGAATGGCGTGGTTGAGTGCCTCGCCCACAGTTTTATATTCCGGCACCGATACATGAGCACGGATAGTGGACCGCAGGCCCACTACAAATCGTTTTGCTTGACTTGTAGTGGTAGGTAAATAGTCTCCAGCAAACTTGGCCAGTTTGTTGAATTTGGTCGCATATTGTCGTACAGTCATATTCCCTTGCGTCAACTGCATAAACTCGTTTTCTTTTTCCTGTCGCACGGCTGCAGAAAGATATTCGTTCTCGAACGCATTTCTGAATGTCGCCCATGAGATCGCCGCCGTCTCGTCTTCACGTCGAATAGCCCGCTTCTGCACAGCCCACCAATCGTGCACGTTCATTCGAAGTAAAAGTTGAGCACACGCGACTTTCTTCGAGTCCTCGACACCCAGCAGCTCGAACTTGTCTTCCATCTCCTCCAACCAGTCGATCGCCACGGAGGGATCTTCTGTGCCGTTGAAGGAAGTGCGACAGCTTTTTGTGAATTTTGACACGTCGAAGTTAGAACTTCTCGGTGCTGTAGGTGAGATCACGGGCGCCTTTGGTTCGGCTTCGTTGGATCGAACCGCAGGCTGGGTCACGGCAGGCATCATCGTTGAATTGTTGTTGTTGCCCACGACCGATTGTACGATCTGCTGGAGGGTATTCAGCTGCTGCTGCTGCAGTTTGAATTGAGCCTTGAACCGATTCTCAAATTGAGTTTGACGAGCCTCCGCTTGCTGACGATGGAGCTCGTTTTGATGTTGCTGTATTACAAGCATCTGCAGCATACGTTGCATCGGGTCGCCGGAAGGTCCGGCTACAGTAGGCGTCATTCCCGTTGGGTTGACGGAATGCTCGGGTCTAGAAGCACTCGAGCCGCTAGAAGCGCTCGTCTCGTCTTCCACCTGAGCTCCCGTAACTGCAGAGAAAAAGGAAAGGCAACTCTCGTTAGTTTCCGAAAATGTCCTGGGTTCAGCATATGGAACAACTCTTCTCGTCGACACGAGGTCAACGGTTGGAGACTAGAACTCGACACTAGAGGCCAAGGACGTAAAGCCGTGCTCTGATACCATTATGTCACGTCCCGATTCCGTCGAATCGATAATCGTCCCCGGGCGTGATGCCGTGCGAACCTAATTTGCGATCGCACAAGGCCTAGTCATAAGGTAATCCAAGACACGAGATCTAAGAGAGTACGCAGACAAATTGATTCACACAATAAGTAAAGGAAACTTGATATTTATTGATAATGAACATCTTTTACAGACTCCGATACAAGACTCATTGCCGCGCAGGCTACAACATGACTCGATTACAAAAGAGTGCCGATGAGATAGCCGTTCCATACATTGCACACATCCCTCAATATACATAAAGTACTCCAGTGACCTGGATGGGAGGGACGCTGAGTCATCTTCTTTGGACTGTCGAGAGCCTTCAAAAGTGGAGTCGTAGAGAAAGTCTTCGACGCACGGCTGAAGCTTCAAAATCGCGAACACCGTCGAGTTAGCTGGCGCGTCCTTCCTGGTTTGCGGGACCTGCAAAGAGCGAGGATCAGCACGAAATACATGTAGTGGCGAATGGCTAATTAAATCCAAGCTCTGTATTTGATTCAAGAAGTTTCATAAACATGTTAGCTAGCTATATCAATGATCTTTCTAACCATCCTGTTCGATTTGCATGTTAACATATTTTGAGGCAAGCATATGAAACTGTGTATCATTAAGCAACTATCATATTCATCCCGTCTCCCGTGCACCTGTTAAGCAGTGAAAGGGTATTCAGGCCACTGGCAATGTCAAGCCATTTCGGACTATTGTATTGGTTAGACGACGCCCCTTTCGCGTCGGGTAGTGAGCCCTATGCGAAAGTGCCCGCATAACTCGTGCCGATGAAGGGTTGACGCTGCTACACTCGTTCCTCCCGGGCCGAATCGATCCCTTGGCCTAGGCAACCGTTCGAGGAAACTTTACCTTGTCGACAAGTTGTCCAATGACCGTTTTCTTTTAAACTTAGTCGATTTTGCTTCCTTAGCCGTATCGTTGCGATAAACGTTAATCGAATCATTCATTATTTTGTATAGGCTAAGTGGATTTGTATAAGAAAATACGTTTTCCGTTTTCAAAACCGGCGGTTTGATAGCAAGTGTTTCGTGAAGAATCGTGCCACGATTTCTTTGATTCTACACTATTATGACAAGCATTCATTTACTTCACATATTGAGTTTTGAAGTAGTGGGACGAGACGAAGGAGGTCAGCCACTCGCCTTAGGCTTGCTTCAAGCGAGCGACCGGTTTGCTGCGCTGACGTCGCCTACGCGATCACCTGCAAACGTATAAGCAACTGATTAGAACACTGTATAATTCAAGGATATTCGATATGAATGCGAAGCTCGAAAATGCGTCACGAAAATCCATCAAAAACATTCACGAAAAACGTATTTACGAAAACCAAAGCCAAAGCCAAATCAAGTGCGACATAAAAACCAGAGCAACGGGAGGTCTCTCCCGACTCAGCCGCAGAGCCAATCCTCCAGGCGCAACCCGCTGAATATGGGACTTGGTTCCGAAGATGCCATTCCATAATGTGGAATGGATCTAAATTCAACCGTTCCCGTTCGATCGACTCGGCCAATTCTGACCTATCGGACCCGACCGAATCGATAGCGACAGTGTTCCTTTCTCGCGCACCCCGTGGACAAAAATGGGACACGATGTAGGGACGGGGCACTACACATAATGTCTTCTACATCCCTCAGTTGCGAAAGTACGTGCATGACCCAAGCCACGTGATTGATTTTGGTCATCTGGAGCTGAAGGCCGACTTATCATATGTTGAAGTACCGGTCCAAATCTTAGAACATAAAGATAAACTGCTACGAAATTGAGCGATCCCCCTCGTCCGTGTACGCTGGAGAAATCATTCGGTCGAGGAGTCGACCTGGAACTTGAATCAGAGATGAAGGAGAAATTTCTTTCATTGTTCTCGTAGAGGTATGTTCTATTCTTAAGTTTCAAGGACAAAACTTTTTATTAGTTGGTTATGGTGTAGTGCCCCGTCCTTACATTATGCCCTATTTTCGTCTACGAAATGTGCGAGAAAGGAACACTGTCGCTACTAATTCAGTCGGGACCGATTGGTCGAAGTCGGTTGAATCGGTCGAACGAGAATGATTGAATTAAGATCATTTTCTCGTTATGGAAAGGCTTCTTCAGAATCAAGTCCCATATTAAGCAGGTTGCGCCTTAAGAATTGGCTCTGCGGTTGAGTAGGAAGAGACCTCTCGTTGCTCTGGTTTTTTCTGTCGTACTTGATTTAGCTTTGGCTTTGGTTTTCGTGAATGCATTTTCGTAAATATTTTTGATGGTTTTTATGGCTTGCATTTTTGAACTTCGCATTCATATCGAATCCCTTAAATAATACAGTATTCTAATCAGTTGCTTATGCGATTGCAGGTGATCGCATAGGCGACGTCTAAGCGCAGCCAACCAGTCCCTCGCCTGAGGCAAAAGACTAAGGTGAGTGGCTGACCTCCTTCACCTCGACCCTCTATTTCAAAAATAAGAACTCGGATAACTGTATCAAATTAGAATGATTTACTTGGAAAATACAAGTTCTATCCTCAAAAATAGAAAATATAAGGTTCTAGAAAAGCGATAGAATTATTTCAGGATCTGGAAAACCAAGTAAATGAATCGATTATATAATAGTCCCAACGATACCATAAAACGTGCTTTGAATAACTTGTTAACTTAAGCACGGTCATGGACAACTTGCGCGTAAGGCTTCCCTTCCTCGAACGGCAACCCGAGGCCACAGGACCGTTTCGACCTAGGAGGAATGCAAGATAGCTGTACTTGGATGCTAGCACGGGTCATTCAGGACTTTCAGCGAGGCTAGCTACCCGCGCTGAAAGGTTCGCCGTCTCGACCAGGCTATACGTCCAGGATGGCTTGAATCGCCAGTGACCCACACTTGTATATAAAGCTATAAGCTTGTCATAAATATGACAGGGAAGGAACATGGTAAGTTACGCTACGACGGCACGCTCTGCCATGGGTAAGATGTATCGTAAGTTTTGTTTCAATGCCTATCGAATGCTTGCCTCTTAACAAGTTAACATGCCAATCAATAAGGATGGTTAGAAAGATCACAAAATAGCTAACATGTCTTTATAAAACTGCTTGAACAAATGGAAGCTTGGGTTTAATTAGCCACTCGCCAGTACATGTGATCGTACTGAACCTCGCTATCCGCAGGTTTTGCGAATCCAGAGGAACGTGCCAAGTAACCAAGGCGACGTTCGTGTTTTGAAGCTTCGACCGCGCGTCGAAAACTCTCGCTACTCAACTTTTTAAAGACTCTCTGTATCAGTCGAAGAAACATGTCTCGGCTTTCCTCCATTCCAGGTGGCTGGAATACTTTTGTTATAAATTAAGTGATGTATGTATGGAACGACTATCACATAGGCGTTCATTTTTTAATCGTGTCATTTTGTAAAGCCCACACGACATGATTGTAATAGTGTCTTGTAAATGATGTATATTATAAATAAAATAAAAAGTTTCTCTGCCTCAATGTGTTGTTCAATTTCTCTACGTACTCTCTTAGCTGTTGAGTTTCGAATAACCTAATGACTATGCCTTGTGCGATCGCAACCTAGGTTCGCACGACATCACGTCCGGGGGACGACTATCGATTCTTCGAAATCGGGGCGTGACATGAATGTTATAAGTACTTTATTTCCTTCATTGATTGTGCTTCTCGTGTCAACGGGTTGTACCTGATAAAAAATAAGAGTGATGTAACTACTTTTTTTCAGAAATTTCACAAACATGTCCAGACTCAGTATGAGGCAATTGTGAAGGTACTGAGGTCTGACAATGGAACGGAGTATACAAACCGAACATTTGCAGAATACTTGTCAGCACACGGGATACAGCATTCGACTACCTGTGCATACACATATACACAAAATAGAGAAGCAGAAAGGAAGAACAGACACCTTCTGGAGGTCGTAAGAAGCATAATGATCGACATGAATGTCCTACGGAGTCTGTGGGGGAATGCAGTGTTGACAGCAGCGCAACTAAACAACAGAATGCCTTCGAAGGTCCTGGGATGGAAGTTCCCATATGAAATATTGCAAGGCAATAATAGTGGGATATTCCTACTGAAGGTGTTTGGGTGCGTATGCTTTGTGAAGAACAACAGGCCGTCAGTTGGGAAGCTTGATCCTAGAGCAGTCAAGTGCATCTTCGTGCGCTACTCGGCGACTCAAAAGGGGTACGTGTGCTAGAGTCCAGTAGAAATAAAAAAGTTTGTAAGTATGTATGTCTATTTTCGGGAGCATGAGCCATACTACCATCAGAAGGAAACTTCAAACCACATGCCTAATACTGCCAGTATGAGACGAGAGGGGGAGAAGGAGAGCTCGGTGGTGACCGATTTAGGAGTTTGGCATGGTAGCACGGTTGAGGAGGAGCAGGAAGGTGAAGAGGAACAGGGGAAGGAGATGAGAGGTATTAGGTCTACGGCTCAGGGGGAGTAACCTACAGCAGGAAAGTAAAGCAAACTACAGGACCAGTACCTACAGTATCAGTGCCAAGTCCCTTGCCTGCGTCTGTCTTGACTCCTGAGACAACTATAATACCACCACCATCCCCTTTAGGTGATATCATTCTTCCTACTTCTCCCACACCATTATCAGTACGGAGGACCACTCGCAGCAATACGGGAAATTCTCCGGACAGATATGGTTAGCACCTTGCTCAGTTTGTTCCTTATGACCATATCTCTTCTTCTTATGGAGCATTTGTTGCATCTTTGGATAGTATTAATGTACGTAACAATTGGCAGGTTGCCAAGAACGATCCAAAGTAGAAAGCGGCAATGCTCGAAGAGATAGGAGCTCTTGAGAAGAACCACACTTGGAAGCAGGTGAGACTGCCAGAGGGGAAGAGCGCAGTCGGATGCAAGTGGGCCTTTACTGTGAAGCAGAACCCAGATGGACAGGTTGAGCGCTATAAAGCTCGACTGATGGCAAAAGGTTACAGTCGGACATACGGTATCGACTATGACGAGACCTTTACACCAATCACAAAGATGAGTACTGTCATGACCTTGTTTTCTTTGGCAGCGAATGGTGGATGGAAGCTATACCAAATGGATGTCAAGAATGCATTTCTTTATGAGGATCTAGTGGAGGAGGTATACATGGAGATACCACTAGGATTTAACACCAACCAGAAAGTGGACAAGGTCTACAGTTTGAAGAAGTCCCTCTATGGACTAAAGCAGTCTCCTCGGACGTAGTTTGATAGATTCAGGAGGGTGATGATAGGGATGGAATATCAGTAGATCAATGATGACCATACTGTATTCTTCAGATGTAGTAGAGGCCACATCATCATGCTTGCGGTGTATGTGGACGACATGATTATCATAGGAGATGATGAGCAGGATATCGCCCGATCAAAGGGAAGCTTGGCAGAAAATTTGAGGTGAAGGACCTTGGTCTTCTTCACTACTTCCTTGGGATAGAGATCGTTCGAGATGTAGAGGGGATTGTTCTTTCTCAGAGGAAGTATACACTGGAACTTCTTAAATAGAAAGGTATGTTGGGGTGCAAACCTGCAATAATGCCAATAGACCAGAGGTTCAAGTTAGAGGCCGAGGCTAGAGACCCGGTTGATCGAGACAGATACCAGAGACTGGTGGAAAAGTTGATCTATCTGAGCCACACACGACCTGATATCTGCTTTGCAGTGAGTGTAGTGAGTCGCTACATATACGACCCACGGAAGGGTCATATGGATGCAGTGTACCAGATCCTAAGGTACTTGATGGGTGTCATGCCCCGATCCGAGAAATCGTTCATCCTCGCTAGATTTTACCCGAATCATCATCCTCGCTAGGGCGTGATGTCGTATGAGCCTGGAGTTACGCTCGTGCAAGGCAAGGTACCAAGTTCACATAGTGTTTATCTTAAATTGATAACATAAGCAGCGGAAGGAAACAGAGTATACAATAAGAATCTCTTTTATTCATAATGAACTGAAGGTTACAAAGGCTCTGAATAGCCCAACTTAATATGCTAATTGGCTATAATGCTCATGACCTCTCTAGCTCATAAAGGATTATATTTTTCCATATATTATGTCTCTTTATAGCTACCAAGTAGTCTTCGGCCGAACATCTCCATGTTGCAAGTCCGAACGCCTATACGGTAGCTCCTTTTGAAATTCTAAGGACTTCATGCCTCGGTGCATCCAAGCCAAGCCCGCCCCGAGCCAATCATAACCTGAACCTGCAAGCAAACTATTGGGGGATTAGTACTTTCATCCTTGTTGTACTGATCAAGACCCACTCGCACCCAAACCAAACACTAAGTATATATAGTGAAACATGCAACATTAATTGGTGAACTTTCTATTTAGCCTTAGGATCAGTTTCATGGCAATCTTCATAATAGCAACTTATTATAAATGTGTCCAATACCGTGTCCCTGCGACAGATACAGTTAGACATATTATGAATATAACATAGTGATTGTGCTCATCTCCGTCCCATTTATCTAGCCTGTAATGGTTAGAACTTTACATAAGAATTCATACAATTCACACAATCAACCAACCATACTTAAACATATGCATAGGGGTAGCAGGCCCTGCGCTTACACCCAACTCTAATCTCAGCCCACCGGCCCTATCTATATGAAGGTCACGGTGTTTCGCACCGTAATGGACTTGGCATCCTTATGTGTAAGCCTATGATCGCTCCAATACGGGTTGCTAGCCCAGTATCTGAAGGATCGCAAACTTCCTAATATCATAGCTTATCACAACACTGGTCGGTCGTAATCCGTCCGAATGATGTGCACCATAAATATCATACATAATTTCCTCCTAGGCCGAACGGTTCCGGTGCCCCGGTCGAAACCATCCGAGGGAAGCCGCACCTGTGCACGGGCCATCCGAGTCCACTGACCATGCAGTACGTACCATAGCATATAAGTCATATCATTCCAACCGATCTCGTGTTCCATAAACATAGACTCGTTCCATAAGCATATTCATGTTCTCTCTATCTCAAGTTCCATCGACATTATGCCCCAACACATCCGTATTGATGCACGACACCCAACGGCTTAGACTTCTCGTACTTATATTCAACGCGTTCCATTCATAAGTTATTCACATAGCCTAATCCCGTAGTTACTTGGTCATTTCCTAGCTTTCGTGCACGAGGGCATGCTCAGTGCCATAATCAATGTTCTAGGCCTAGTGTTCAATTTTCTCAGAGTCGTGCACGTGATGCACATCTCGATATTATCTTTCAATGTTCTACCATCGTCTTTCTACCGTGACTCGTACACTTGATGCACGTCGCTTCAATGGTTCAATGTTCTATCTTAATGTTCAATACATACTAAGACCCTTAACCGTTCGAACCATGCTCGCTAACATGACAGCAACTTACACATACCTGGATATATTTTATTAGACGTGAAGGAATAGGAAGAGAGAGTCAAGAACCCGCCCACCTTAAGTCGATATGCCTTGTCGTTCCGTCGAGTTGAAGCGGCTCGATTCCATAACTTGGTCGCATAGCTAACTCTCGGACTTATCCATCCCTTTGAACTACTTGATTGATTCGGCCTACCGTGCCCATGCCACAATCCGTTGCAAGGCAACGATTTAGTTTCGCGGACACTTTACTGAATGAGGCAGAATGCCGACTTCTTATCGTCCAGCGTAAAAGCATAGCCTGCACACAAGATCAACTAAAATCAGCACTTGCTCAAACGGGACTTATCCTTTGTATCGATTCGATTCTTAGATTCCAATCAACTCAAAGCTTACCTTTGGCCAACGTAACTCTTGCATCGATTCGCATCGATACTTCATCGGGTCAACGCAACTCTTCGAGTCAATGAATCATCGTAATACACCGTGCGGAGCAGGGCATTACATAATATACCACTCAAAACAAGGTTCGTCCTCGAACCGAAACCAACACTTAATTCCAGTGTCTCGCTAGATCGTTTCACGATCTTGTGCTACTATCGTTGGAATCATACAACTTAGTTTGGATCATACACATATTTTAGGCGTCCCACCAATATATGCATTTCAGCCAAGCTTAGTTGTAGGATATCGGGACAAGGTTAACAAGCTCAACTTAAATCCTCAAGCACCAATCATTCCATACTCGACTTAGTCAAATCTTAGCACCTATTCCCAAAATACTTCTCGTATGCATTATCCCATAAAATGCGATCATTTTCCAAACATTTCTGCATATAACTTAACTCAAAATCGTAACTTCGATCCCACACTCGCATTGCATCAAGTCATTGTGCATCCGATCGTAACAATTCTCGTAACGCCTATTCGTCCAACCGTTTTTTATCTCTCACATAACTCAAGTCTTTCATCTAATTATTCATAATATTTGGCCTTAATGACATGGACTAAGTCCAACATGTCTTAAATTTCTTTGCCTACCATTTACACTACGCATCGCACGCAACTATTCTAACATGATCTACGTTCTCAAACCATCTACGTATTGCGGAACTCTTGCAATCGCCTTACCGCATCCTTATGTTAAGCACGTTCTTCGATATCTATTCGATCATCGACCAACCAAGTCTATCTGCGTACCCCTTTGATCGATCAAATTTTCTAACCATATCGATCTAGTCGATGGCTACTCGCTAACTTTCTGAAACACGATACTTAATCGCTTTGACTTACCCTCAACATGCACTATATCATCCCTCATCCTCGACAAAATTTCTTATGCGACTTTATTGGGTCATCCTATGGAACTTCAACATTCACTTGATTTGGCGGTCAAGTCTTCTAGGGTCATCTGTCCCGAAGCTACGCTCGATAATTGAAGATCATCAATGAGGGACAGTTACTATGAACCATGCTATATCCTATCGCGAAGCCAAATCAATTCCCAATAATTTTTATGGGACTTTATCGAATTCGACATAATTTACCAATCCATAATTTATCTAACCCCGCGCAACTGATGCGCCGTTTACTACTCGGATCACTCATGTACTACCGTCGACTATTTTTGCTAGTCGTATGACATCTACTCGCCTCAAGTTCGAGTTTACCTATCTGTGATCATAGTTTGATACATTCCATACTCATCAAAATCATCCTCGAATAACTTTCGCATCAAACCACAAGTCAAATCCAATTTTGCCGTGCCTTGTAAGTTTGATCATCCCTGCTATATGAATCACCATACCAGCGCTCACGCGGAATGATCGTCCTAATTTGACGTGACGCATGTGCGATGCTGGAGTTGCACTCGCATAAAACAAGAATGTCAACATTGTGGTTATCCTCGAAACAATCAAGCACTTTCGTTTTTCATCCAAGTAATATCCATCCCCTCTGAGATTCTCTGAAACATTCTTATCATTGTCATCCAAACTGCCATCGACTTAACTTGCATCTCATTCATCCAACAACAATGCTCAACATAATTTTTTTTCATTCGATCAGAGTATCCCCGAGTTATTTTATATCGTCTTTGATACACCTCAATACCATCATCGATATGCATAACTTGAATATCTTCCTCTCTCATAAGCTCCAATTCGTTGCAATCACTGCCATTATCCGAACTCGAATATGAATCAAGTTTACACACATCAAGATCTATTCAGTTGTAACTAACAACCATTATTACGACATAATTTCCAATTCATATATCTATTCTCATATTCCTAACTCGTACTTCCAAACCGTGCTACCGACTCATTGCGCTAACTCAAATTCGTTCGCATGATCTCTTTGTACCTACTCAACTCGTTCAGAGTAAGTCTTCGTACTAACTCAACATAAATTTGACCGAGTCAACTATTTCCTCAATGCAACATTCCCTCGCTATGCTCAGCCTATCGTTTGACTTATACTTAACGAATCCTCGTCCGACGTATCATCCATAGGTACGACTTCGTACATAATTATTCAACTCAATTCATCGAAGCATACTTGCATCAACTTCTATCAAGTCATTCCCACTCGAGTCTCGGTACTATTCCGTTCGTTGAGGACAAATATATCGTAACAACACAAACATCTCAACGCAATCTATCATAAGTCACCAAATGGCTTAACATAGCTATCGCTAAGTGGTATTGCATATACCCCTCATAAATCGAGCCTATCATTATTGATACAATGCTTCGCTGGATCGATCACACAATTGGTATTGCATATACCCCTCAAAATCGAGTCATTACTCGACTTTACACTCCGTATAGGTCCGACATCTATTTTCTAATTACTATCCCGTATGGCGATCTTTCTCGATCCCATCTCTAGCGTTCTTCTTACTCGAGTTGGCACAACAACTAGACCAACATGTCCTATCATTCGCTCAAGTTCGATATTCATTCAATCTAACCGTACATTGGCAATCATATCGATCACATACGCAACATTCGCTAACTCAAGGCTCAACACGACATACGGCCAACATAAACGTTCGCCTACTCAAACTCGACTTAGCGACCAACTCAACTCGTTATTATCGCATCCGCGATCTTCCAATCTCACTCATACAATAATTTATTCTCGATACTTAAGGTCATTACTTAATATCGTTTAACATATCGCTATCCATCCGCAAAGCCATACAACATGTATCGTACCATGTTGACTTGTTGCACCGATGCAACGAACGATTCACGACTTGCTGCACTCCGTGCAACCAACAATACATAACCATTTGTATAGCTACATAATACGCATCACCTCACATATCTACTCGTTGCACTTCGTGCAACCAACAACACGTATCTCTTCGCACTTCGTGTGACCAACAACACATAACTCCTCTTACTTCGTGCGATCAACAATACGTATATCATTGCACTTCATGCAACCAATATCACCATATTTGTTACACTTTGTGCGACCAACATTCCATAACTCGATGCACTTCGTACAACCAACATTCTCCGATGACACCCGGAGATAGCATGATAGTCACGACATACTTGTGGCAGACGTATGCAACTTAATATAGACTTATTGTACGGAACATCCAGTGTAGCGTCGAGCAGATCCATGAGCCAAGCGGTTGCGGAAACAACTTAGAGTCAACTGAATTTCGATATCGAAGCAACTGAGGGTCAAAGAGATTCGTTCACGGTCCAGAGGATGGAACCGCTCTGATACCAACTTGTCATGCCCCGATCCAAAAAATCGCTCATCCTCGCTAGATTTCACCCGAATCATCGTCCTCGCTGGGGCGTGATGCCGCACGAGCCTGGAGTTGCGCTCGTGTAAGACAAGATAACAGGTTCATATAGTGTTTATCTCAAATTGATAACATAAGCAGCGGAAGGAAACAGAGTATACAATAAGAATCTCTTTTATTCATAATGAACTGAAGGTTATAAAGGCTCTGAATAGCCCAACTTAATATGCCAATTGGCTACATTGCTCATGATCTCTCTAGCTCACAAAGGATTACATTGTTCCATACATTATGTCTCTTTATAGCCACCAAGTAGTCTTCGGCCGAACATCTCCATGTTGCAAGTCGAAACGCCTATGCGGTAGATCCTCTTGAAATGCTAAGGACTTCATGCCTCGTTGCATCCAAGCCAAGCCCGCCCCGAGCCAATCATGACCTGAACCTGCAAGCAAACTAGTGGGGGATTAGTGCTTTCGTCCTCGCTGCACTGATCAAGACCCACCCGCACCCAAACCAAACACTAAGTATATATAGTGAAACATGCAACATTAATTGGTGATCTTTCTATTTAGCCTTAGGATCAGTTTCATGGCAATCTTCATAATAGCAACTTATTATAAATGTGTCCAATACCGTGTCCCTGCGACAGATACAGTTAGACATATTATGAACATAAACATAGTGATCGTGCTCATCTCCTTTCCATTATCTAGCCTGCAATGGTTAGAACTTTACATAAGAATTCATACAATTCACACAATCAACCAACCATACTTAAACATATGCATAGGGGTAGCAGGCCCTGCGCCTGCACCCAACTCTAATCTTAGCCCACCATCCCTATCTATATGAAGGTCACGGTGTTTCGCACCGTAATGGACTTGGCATCCTTATGTGTAAGCCTATGATCGCTCTAATACGGGTTGCTAGCCCAGTATCTGAAGGGTCGCAAACTTACGGATATCATAGCTTATCACAACACTGGCCGGTCGTAATCCGTCCGAATGATGTGCACCATAAATACCATACATAATTCTCTCCTAGGCCGAACGGTCCCGGTGTCCCGGTCATGACCATCCGAGGGAAGCTGCACCCGTGTACGGGCCATCCGAGTCCATTGACCATGTAATACGTACCATAGCATACAAGTCATATCATTCCAACCAATCTTGTGTTCCATAAATATAGTCCCGTTCTATAAGCATATTCATGTTCTTTCTATCTCAAGTTCCGTCGACATTATGCCACAACACATCCGTATTGATGCACGACGTCCAATGGCTTAGACTTTTCGTACTTATATTCAACGTATTCCATTCATAAGTTATTCACATAGCCTAATCCCGTAGTTACTTGGTCATTTCCTAGCTTCCGTGCATGAGGGCACGCTCAGCGCCATAATCAATATTCTAGGCCTAGTGTTCAATGTTCTCGAAGTCGTGCACATGATGCACATTTTGATATTATCTTTCAATGTTCTACTATCGCCGCCCTACCGCGACCCGTACACTTGATGCACGTTGCTTCAATGGTTCAATGTTCTATCTTAATGTTTAATACATACTAAGACCCTTAACCGTTCGAACCACGCTCGCTAACATGAAAACAACTTACGCATACCTGGATATATTTTATTAGACGTGAAGGAATAGGGAGAGAGAGTCAAGAACCCGGCCACCTTAAGTCGATACGCCTTGTCGTTCTGCCGAGTTGAAGCGGCTCGATTCCATAACTTGGTCGCATAGCTAACTCTCGAACTTATCCATCCCTTTGAACTACTCGATTGATTCGGCCTACCGCGTCCATGCCATAATCTGTTGCAAGGTGACGATTTGGTTTCGCGGACACTTTACTGAATAAGGCAGAATGCCGACTTCTTATCGTCCAGCGTAAAAGCATAGCCTGCACACAAGATCAACTAAAATCAGTACTTGCTCAAACGGAATTTATCCTTTGCATCAATTTGATTCATAGATTCCAATCAACTCAAATCTTACCTTTGGCCAATGTAACTCTTGCATCGATTTGTATTTATACTTCATCGGGTCAACGCAACTCTTCGAGTCAACGATGAAGAACAGATAGCAACTCTAGAGGGGGGTGAATAGAGTTTATAGCGATAATAGCCAATTAAAAATTTAAACTCTTTCACAAGAAAAACTAATCAGAGTAAATGCGGAAATAAATAAGGAGCAAAAAAGCATACGCAAACACAGCCGATTTTTAACCTGGTTTCCCTCGTGGAGGACTAGTCCAGGCCTGAGAACTCTAGCTCAGGATTAAATCCACTATTTGTGAAATAGTAGTTACACCCCGTGCCTTTTCTTCAGAAGAGCACGTCAACTTCTTACAAAGATCCCAGTGGCGATGCTTGGAATTTTCCAAGCGACTTCTTGAACTCTTGCACAAACTCCTAACTGAAAAATGCTGAGCACTTGAGGCTTAGGGAGCTTGTGGCTAGTAGATGAAGAAGGGTATGGCTTGTATTGAGCTTTAGAGAGAAGAGAAGAGAAGATTGGATGAATGAAAATAAGAGAATTCATGGCCTATTTATAGGATACCAGTAGGCAGAATTCGACCAGAATTCTCGTAGAAATTTTCAAATATTTGGCCGTTGGACAACTTGCAACCAGCCAACCCTAAAAATTAGGGTATTGATTTTTAGGGGACAGAGTTCGGCCCAAACTCTGTGTGGAGGAAGAGTTCGGCCCAAACTCTGTCTCCAGAGCACAGAATGGGTCTATGGTCCAATGGGCTTATTTTGATGTATGTGGAGCTTTTGGATTTTGGGTAGGGTATAGGTTAAGTCTCAGATGCTCAGCACAACTCAGCTTACATAAGTCTAGACTCAATAAAATTATAAAATACAGACTCAAAAATGACTTGCATTTGCAAAACTGAGCTGTCGTCTGACTTGAGCTGGATGCAGTCTGTATGTGTCGTATTGAATTATCACAAGTATTATTTAGTCAATTCTATCAATATTTGGTTGACTGTGACTTTGTGTCAACAATCTCCCCCATATTGATAATTGACAAAATAATGATTGTATATTTGTTTTCCATAAAGAAATTCTCTTTATTTGTTGTGTTTCTGGGAAAATTACAACTGTAGGAATCCGATCTAGAAGACGATCGCTTTATCCCTTGGACTATCCGAAGAAGAAAAGCTCTCAAAATTTTGACAGTAGATATCAATGTATCTGTACAATGAATGAGAAAAAGAACTCTATTTATAGAGTCAAAACAGTAACTGAAAAGATAACTACCTCACCACTGGTGCACTTGAAAAGTCACGCAGACTCTAAATACACGCAGGGTTAATGAGTAGTTACTGGACGTGGCCCGTAACTGTTGGACACATGGCATCAGTGCATGGGTCGTGTGCAAGTTACTGGGCACGCGAGAGAGAGATCGGTGGCATGGCTGCCACGTACTCCAGTTGAAATGAAATCCACGCTGACTTGCTGAAGGCAAAAATTCACGCAGATTCGTTGACGCAGACTCGTTGAAGGCGAAATCCACGCAAGCTTTGAAGAAGAATACTTCAGAATTCATGCAGGCTTTGAGAAGAATAACTCAAAAGTCACGCAATGTTTTGAGGAAGGAGAAGATTCAGAATCCACGCAAACCGCCAGCTGTCTTGATTTGGCACGCTTCGTCTGACACAAAATCTCTGACATTGATTATATTGTCAGCCGCATTAAATGAAGATAAGACCCAAAGTCACGCCAACTTGGTGAAGAGTGAGTCTTGCTAAGGAAGATTGCAAAAAACGGCTGTGATCTCTCGAGTTCTGTGCATACGTGGCATATGAAGAGACGTTTCTCGACTGTTGTGTTGTCAGTCATTATAATTCTGACGTATGGCTGAGCTGTCTCTGCGTGATTTCTAAAGGAAATGGCCAGACAGAACTTAGCGTATCTTTTGTGCTGCTTCTTGGATCACTCTGCGTGACTTGTTCTGATCAACTCAGTGTGACTTCATTTTTGAGGCCTACAATATTCATTATTCATACCTGGACACATTTAAGGACAAAAAGTAAAGCTCCCCCATAATCAATGCCGAGCTTAAAAAAATAGCTCCCCCGTAAGCATTGCTTTGAATCCTGTTGGCCTGAGAAGAACATGTCTCCCAAAAGCACAGATACAAAAAATAATATGGAATATACAAATATCTCCCCCTTTTGGCATTTAGCAATTAACAATAAACAGATAAGAACTGGCAAACACACCAAAAGATAAGAGAAGAAACTGCATATAAACTGATATAACGACTAAAAGTCTCAAGAGTCACAACTCATAATAAGTCTAATACAATCAAAAGTGCATAAAAGTATCTAAAAACCAAAGTGCATAAAGAAACATAAGCTCTGATCCTCAGTAGCAGCAGCAAATAGCAGTCCATATCCATCATCGAGCTCGTGAAGGCCCAGCGTCGTCTGATGGGTCAGTAAAGGAACGACGAGGGTCCACGAAGGCTGCATCTGGATCCAAGTAGCGAATGACCCAAGGGTCATCGATACGATAGCCCTCACGACCGGGGTCCCGCTCCATAGGGATAGGCATGAAAGGATGGCGAGACATGGAGTACCGAATGTCGTACAGCGAGTTGCTGATAGCACTCATCTACAAGGTAGTCCGGTAATCCAACTGAGTCCAGCGATCATCCTCCAAGGTGAAGCGATCGCGGAGCATGGTCTGAAGAGACTCAAGAGTGGCAGGAGGAGGAGGAGGATCCTGTCCCAAAGGAGGGGCATCTGGCTCATCATCAGAATGCTCAGACATGACTAGTAAGCCAACGGCTGCCTGAAGCCTCCGTGCCTTAGAAAGAAAGGCAGGGGCGGGTAAGAACGGACACTCATCAAGTGGAATGCAAAATGCACGAAATACCATAGGAAGATACAAAGCATAAACCAAGGACCTTGGTTTCTTCCTAGAGTTAATCATTCAATCCATCATTGTACGAGGAAGATTAAATGGTACATGAAAGTGGAGGTGATTTAAAGCCGAGATTTCAAAGTAGATGACTTTATCGGTGGAACCCGCTTTGGGTAGAATGGTGTTAAAGATAATCCGATGAAGTTTATAGAAATAGGAATTGAGATATTTGGCCAAAAGCTTACGAGGACGCGTGTTCAGGGTACACAAGTCATCCTTGAAGCTTTCAAGTGAAGTTCCATCGGAAAATTGAAATGATCGAGCTTCAACGAGCTTTTTCCATTAGTTTGGCTCTTGGAGTTCAAGGTGTTCGGCCAAATCGAAATCGTCAAAAGAGATATCAATTCCCGCAACCCGTGAATAAATGTGTGTATCATCATGGGTTAGGTTGTAGTAGAACATTTGAATAGCACTACGATAAATGACCGAGTTTGTGGTGACAAGTTCGTCAAGGCAAAGGTCATAAAAAAATACATCATATTGAGAAAAAATAGTAAAATTGATAGGGTGACCCGCAAACACCGGACGTGTCCGAAAATCACTAAACCAATCGTTTGATGCATCGAGTGATACAAATATTCGGTCGTCAAAAGTGTTCGGGTCATGTGGACGTGGAGGATTGAACAACGGATGGATAGGTGGTTGTTGTTCAACTGCCGGTGCAACGGGTGGTACAAAGGGCGGTTCAACGCGAGGAGGAGCATTCGATGAGGATGATCCCTCGGTCCGAAGTCTCTTTCCGCGATTGAACAAACGTGGAGCCATGACACAATAAAGATAAAGAAAGAAATTGAGATATAGAAAAGTATTGAATTATACCTCAAAGTAGTGATGAACAATGAAGGAGAATTGAAAGAGAGGCCTTCTCCTTGAGTTTGGAGAAGAGATGAGCTCTAGAAAGGAGAAATTAGGGTTAGGGTTTGAGAAAAAGAGTTTGGAGAAGTGGTAAAGGTGGCAATGAAGAAGAAGAAGAAGAAGGAAATCCCGAATATAAGAGAAGGGTTTCAATTGGTCGGAATCAATAATGGCCATTGGATCTATAATTTGATCAACGGCTGAGGCTATTCCCGGTTCTGGAACAGCCAGACCGAATTTGGCCCGAACTCCGGTAAGGGCAGAGTTCGGCCCGAATTCTGGATTCTGGTGACAGAACTGGAATCAGGCTAAAAATTGGTTAAGTAAGAAAGACCAAAATAAAAGGAGTATAAATACAAGAAAAGATCCAAGTGATAAACAAAGAATGACAGAGAGTGAACTAGAAGCAGCAATGTGAAGTTAAAAAATTAGTATGTCAGCCAGTGATAAATAAAAATAAACCGTGTAATAAACAAGGAATTAAATCATAATTCAATATTTTGAAGCTGCCATGGATTAGCTGCAGGGGCCGGATCCCAGCTAGCAGTAGTCCTGAGGACTAGTGCACCGTATCGCTTAGGCTTTTACGCCTTGTTGTCAGAACGACCCTTTCGGCTTGTACCCATAGCAAGTTCATCATAATAGAATCACGACATACTCGATATTTACGCAGGTTTATTTTAATTTATAACAGCTTCATCCAAAATTCCAAGTTCACGACAAAAAAAATTGAAGCGCTCTTCGGATAATGGTTTTGTAAAGAAATCTGCAAACTGATGATCAGTGTCAATAAATTCTAAGTTAATCGTGCCATTTTGCTGATGATCACGCAAAAAGTGGTGACGTATTTCAATGTGCTTCCTGCGTGAGTGACAAATGGGGTTCTTAGTGAGATTTATAGCACTAGTGTTGTCACAAAAGATTGGAATGTGCATGAAAGATGAGTTATAGTCTTCAAGGGTTTGCTTCATCCATAGAATTTGTGCACAACAACGCCCAGCTGCGATGTATTCAGCTTCTGTTGTGGATAGTGCGACAGAATTCTGTTTCTTGCTAAACCAAGAGACTAAAGCCTTTCCTAATAAATGACACGTACCGCTCGTACTTTTACGGTTGACCTTGCATCCAGCGAAATCAGCATCAGAGTAACCAATGAGGTCAAATGATGTTGACTTGGCATACCATAGGCCCACTGTAACCGTACCCTTAAGGTATCGAAAGATACGCTTAACAGCAGTCATGTGTGATTCCTTAGGATTTGCTTGATATCTAGCACACAGACAAACGCTAAACATAATATCAGGGCGACTAACAGTTAAATAGAGTAGACTACCTATCATACCTCGATACTTACGTTGGTCCACGGGTTTGCCGCTTTCATCTGGTTCTAGTTTAGTTGTAGTAGCCATTGGAGTGCTGATTGGTTTGACGTTGTCAAGGTCGAATTTCTTCAGCATGTCCTTTGTATACTTCGACTGACAGATAAAAGTTCCATTTGACATTTGTTTGACTTGCAGTCCAAGAAAGTAGTTGAGCTCCCCCATCATGCTCATCTCAAACTCGGTCTGCATACACTTGGCAAAATCTGGACAGAGGGTTTCATCAGTAGAACCAAATATAATATCATCTACGTATATTTGTACTAAAAGAATAGTGTCTTTAAAAGATTTTATAAAAAGTGTGGTATCAATTTTTCCTTTAGAAAAACCTTTCTCAAGTAAGAAATTGCTTAGCCGTTCATACCAAGCTCTAGGGACTTGTTTGAGGCCATATAGCGCTTTCTTCAGCTTGAAAACATGGTCAAAAAATTTATGATTTTCAAAGCCAGGAGGTTGTTTCACATAAACTTCCTCCTTAATAAATCCATTCAAGAAAGCACTTTTAACATCCATATGAAATAATTGGAAATTTTGAAAATTTGCAAATGCACAAATCATCCGAATGGATTCCAATCTAGCAACAGGAGCATACGACTCATCGTAGTCGATACCTTCCTCTTGGTTGTATCCTTGAGCTATTAGACGAGCTTTGTTGCGTGTGACTGAACCATCTTCATTTACTTTGTTTCTAAAAACCCATTTAGTGCCAATGATCGAGTGATTGGCCGGTCTAGGAACGAGTTCCCAAACTTGGCTCCTCTCGAATTGGTTAAGTTCCTCTTGCATAGCAGAAATCCAAAATTCATCATTAAAAGCTTCTAAAATGTTTTTCGGCTCAATTTGTGAAATAAAGGCAGTGCTAGCAATAGAGTCTCTTAATGATGATCTCGTAGTTACTCCACGTGAAACCTCACCTATTACCAAATTTTTTGGATGTGACGGCTTGAAAGAGAATTTCTTTGGCAAGCCCTCCAGAGAATTGGTTTCGGTTGTGGTATTCATTGGAGTAGAAGTTGATGGCTCAACATCATCATCAAGAGTAGCTGCTGCACTGTTATCTTCATCAAAAGTCACATTTGTAGACTCTTCCACAATTAATGAGCGTTTGTTAAAAACTCTATATCCCTTGCTCTTGGCAGCATAGCCAAGGAAAATACCATCGTCAGCTTTGGCATCAAATTTGCCTAAGTTGTCTTTCGTGTTAAGGATAAAGCATCTACAACCAAAAACTCTAAAATAAGAAACATTTGGGATTCTTCCAAACCAAAGCTCATATGGTGTTTTCTTCGTAATAGGATGAATAAGCACCCTATTTAAAATATGGCATGTTGTACTGACAGCTTCAGCCCAAAAGTATTTCGAAAGTAAAAACTTGTTCAACATGACTCTAGCCATATCGCCAAGAGTCCTATTCTTCCGCTCCACAACACCATTTTGTTGAGGAGTTCTTGGACAAGAAAATTCATGATCAAAACCATTAGAATCATAAAACTTTTCAAAAATCTGTATTTTCGAATTCGCCTCCATGATCACTTCGGATTCGAGTAATCATGTAGCCTTTTTCGTTTTGAACTTTCTTTGCAAAAATCTTGAAAATCGAAATAGCATCACTTTTATTTGTAAGAAAGAAAACCCAAGTAAATTTAGAAAAATCATCAACAATAACAAAGGCGTAGAGTTTTCCACCAAGACTGGCTACTCTACTCGGGCCAAATAAATCCATATGAAGAAGTTGCAAAGGTCTAGAAGTACTTACAGAGTTTATAGAATGAAATGAGGACTTAGTTGCCGTATTCAATTCACATTCGGCATATACCGTGTCCTTTTTGAATGTGATATCGGGCAAGCCTCTAACTAGCTTCTTAGTCGATAGCCTGGATATAGTATCCATGTTGGCATGACCAAGACGCTGGTGCCATAATAATCTTTCATCCTTATGAGCATATAGGCATCTACCTGCATTGTTAGTATCTATAGAAAAATAAAAAATATAAATATTATCCTCTCTTACCCCTTCAAAAACAATGTCTCCCGTTGACCTATCATAAATAAGGCATTTGTTTTGTCCAAAGTTAATGTCATATCCATGGTCAGCAAGATGACTAATGCTGAGCAGGTTATGCTTTAACTCGGTCACTAGGCAGACATCCTTTATTACGGGAGAGGGAGGATAGCAATAATACCATTACCTATAATATACCCATTTAGGTTGTTATCGAAGGATACATATCCTTCTCTCTTCATCGATAGTGATGCGAAAAGATTTGCGTCTCCCGTCATATGCCGCGAGCATCCACTATCGAGAATCCACTTACTCTTAGTTGAGGAGGGAAGGTCCACCTACATCAAGAGTAGATGTGACCTTTGGTACCCAAGTTCTTGAGGGTCCTGAAAAGTTAGTTTTTGGAAACCATGCATATATCTTTCTATCTACTAATCTTCTAATTCTACATTATGGTGAAATGTGTCCATGTAAACCACAATAAGATCATATAGCATTCTTATTTATGTTAGGAGCATACATATGATGTCTATGAGTAGAGTGATGTGGAGTAGCATGATGATATGTAAAGTTAGCATGGTGATGATGTCTATATGTAGAGTGATATGGAGCAGTATGGTGATAATGTCTATAAGGAGTAGCATGGTGATGATGTCTATATGGAATAGCATGGTGATGATGTCTATGTGTAGAGTGATGGTGATTTTGTGCAACATGCTGGTGGTTGTATCTATGTGTAGTATGATGATTATTTCTACGTGCATGTGGTTTGTGTGTATTATGAAAGTGTGTGTACATGTAAGCATGATTATGAGCTGCAGGTGGATGACGTGGTTGACTAGTATGAGTAGTGTCATGCTTTGTGTGTGTCTCATGTGATTGGGTTTGAGGTTGAGCAACCTGTTTTCCCAATTTAGTCTCTAATTTCTTGGAGACAGCCTGCAGTTCAGTAACCTTAGCATTCAAACCATGTATCTTAGTAATAGAAATCTTGTGTCTACTCTTTTCTTCTGCAAGCTCCGTGTTGAGTGCTGTGATTTCTTGTGTTTGTTGTTCAATGTATGCTTCGTTATCATGCAAGCTTAATTTAAGCTTAGATACCTCATTTGTGACATCCGTGGGTGAAGTGTCCCTAATGTTATCAAGCAGTAAAGAAAGTCTTTGAATTTCGACTTCATGACTTTTGATCTTTTCCTTGGCATGTTTATATTTACCAATGACCTTTTTATGATCATCAAGTAAATCGGTAAAAGCATCACCAAGTTTATCAAAAGTGAAGTCATCAAGAGTTTCGTTTGATACCTTGTCGGACGTTGCCATTAGGCACACGTTTGCAGCGTCTTGAGGAGAGTCCTTTTCTTTTTCGGATTCACTAGCTTCGCTTTCATGCCAAATGCTCATGTTGGCATATTTCTTTGAGGAAGTCTTCTTGTAAGGTTTCTCATAGCGGTTGCTCTTCTTTAAGAATGGACAGTCTTTTCGGACGTGTCCCGTCTTCTTGCAACCGTAGCAGGTTGGCTCTTCTTCGTCGTCTTCTTGTGGTTCCTTCTTTCTTCGGTTGAAGCGAAGGAATTTCTTGAAGTTGCGGACAAGGAGAGCTTGATCATCACCTTCTGAGTTGTCGTCATCCGTCTCTTCGGGGTCGGCCCTCCGTCGGTGAGCTTTGAGTGCAATCTCCTTAGCCTTAGGAGCAGGCTCTTCGAAGTCCTTGAGGTCAAGCTCATGAGTCATCAGCTTTTCCATCAAGGTCTCCATGGACATGGTTGTGAGATCATTTTCTTCTATGATGGCTGTCACCTTAGGGTTCCAAATCTTTGGTAGCCCCTTAAGTAGCTTGCAAATCTTCTCGTGATTTGAGTATTATTTGCCGAGCGAAGATAGGGGATTGATGATGTCGAGGAATTTTGTGAACATTTGTGTGATCGTCTCATTTGGCTTCATCTTGAAATTAAGCCTCATATTCTTGAGTGAGACGGCTTATCTTTGATTCCTTGACTTGGGTGGTTCCCTCATGCGTCACTTCTAGAAGTCTCCATACTTCGTGAGAGGTGGTGCATGTTGAGACCCTGTTGAACTTATTCCTGTCTATAGCACAGAATAAAGCATTAATTGCTCTCGCGTCTAGACTTGCCTGTTTCTTCTCCTCGTCAGAATATTTTTCATGTGATTTCTCGACGAGATCACCATTGACAACTATCATGGCGGGCTTTTTATAACCATCAGTGACGATAGTCCACAGATCAAAGTCTAGCGACTTGAGATAAAAGCTCATCCTTGTTTTCCAATATGTGTAGTTAGTTCCATCAAATAGGGGAGGCCTATGAGTGGACTGCCCTTCACCGTAATTGAAAATCAAGGATTGTGTGGTTGTCATGGATCAGCTCTAGGATGTTAGTCCTGCTTGAGAGAACCGAGCTCTGATACCAATTGAAGAACAGATGGCAACTCTAGAGGGGGGTGAATAGAGTTTATAGCGATAATAGCCAATTAAAAATTTAAACTCTTTCACAAGAAAAACTAATCAGAGTAAATGCGGAAATAAATAAGGAGCAAGAAAGCATACGCAAACACAGCCGATTTTTAACCTGGTTTCCCTCGTGGAGGACTTGTCCAGGCCTGAGAACTCTAGCTCAGGATTAAATCCACTATTTGTGAAATAGTAGTTACACCCCGTGCCTTTTCTTCAGAAGAGCACGTCAACTTCTTACAAAGATCGCAGTGGCGATGCTTGGAATTTTCCAAGCGACTTCTTGAACTCTTGCACAAACTCCTAACTCAAAAATGCTGAGCACTTAAGGCATAGAGAGCTTGTGGCTAGTAGATGAAGAAGGGTATGGCTTGTATTGAGCTTTAGAGAGAAGAGAAGAGAAGATTGGATGAATGAAAATGAGAGAATTCATGGCCTATTTATAGGATACCAGTAGGCAGAATTCGGCCAAAATTCTGGTAGGAATTTTCAAATATTTGGCCGTTGGACAACTTGCAACCAGCCAACCATAAAAATTAGGGTGCTAATTTTTAGGGGGCAGAGTTCGGCCCGAACTCTGTGTGGAGGCAGAGTTCGGCCCGAACTCTGTGTGGAGGCAGAGTTCGGCCCGAACTCTGTCTCCAGAGCACAGAATGGGTCTATGGTCCAATGGGCTTATTTTGATGTATGTGGAGCTTTTAGATTTTGGGTAGGGTATAGGTTAAGTCTCAGATGCTCAGCACAACTCAGCTTACATAAGTCTAGACTCAATAAAATTATAAAATACAGACACAAAAATGACTTGCATTTGCAAAACTGAGCTGTCGTCTGACTTAAGCTGGATGCAGTCTGCATGTGTCGTATTGAATTATCACAAGTATTATTTAGTCAATTCTATCAATATTTGGTTGACTGTGACTTTGTGTCAACAAACGACTCATCGTAATGCACCGTGCGGAGCGGGACATTACAATATGTACCCTGGAAAGGGGCTGATATTCAAGAAGAATAATCATGTGAGCATTGAAGACTACTGTGATGCTGACTGGGCCAGCTGTGCCGATGACAGAAGGTCTACCTCAGGAAATTACATATTCGTAGGAGGCAACCTAGTCTCCTGGAGGAGTAAGAAGCAGTCTTTGGTGGCCAGATCGACAACGGAAGCAGAGTACAGAGCTATGGTCATGGGTGTTGCAGAACTGCTATGGTTGAAGAACATGCTGGTAGAACTGAAGCTGGATCAAGGAGCCAAGATAAAATTGTGGTGTTACAACCAATCAACTATTAGTATCGCCAACAATCCAGTACTTCATGACATGACCAAACACATCGAGATTGATAGGCTCTTCAACAAAGAGAAGCTGGATAGCGGATTGCTGGAGCTTAGCCACGTTCTGACCAGGGATCAGATAACAGACGGACTAACTAAGGGACTTACCTCTGTGAGCATGATTAGATAATGTGACAAGATGGGCTTAGTAAATATCTTTCGCTCATCTTGAAGGGGAGTGTTAGAATATTTAGTATGTTGGAATATTTAGTATGTCATATTTAGTAGATTGTATTAGCATAAAAGATATTGGAATATCCTGTGACATATTTGGTATGCCAGAATATGCCACAGGATATTTCATCATTGTAATATTGACTGTAAGGCTATATAAAGCCAAGAGGACTATCAATAAAATCATCAATCAATTACAACACTATGCAAATATTTACAAGTTTGTCACTCAATTTTTTTTACTAAGGGAATTGTCCAAAAATTTGACAGTCATACTAACATAATGGACTGTAAATTTTTTTGACAGATCCTACTACATGGATACATGACTGTAGAAAAACTCTATAGTCCTGACAAGATACAGGACGGTAGAATTTTTTTTACAGTTCTGATTGGATCCAAAATCTATAGTCTGTCAAAAATTATTTTGGTTACAGGATGTCAAAATTTTTGACAGTAAATATATTGGTAGGATTATCAAAAAAAAAAAATTATAATCATGTATTCGTAATAGATAACTCTTTAGTAAAATGATTTTGAATGACAAATTTGTAAATACTAGACAATCCTGAGTAACTTTTGCGGTACCTTTATAAATTACCTTTTTTTTATTACTGAAATTTACTACTTGTTACTTTGTCTTTCTGGGCGACTCTGATTTGATGATGGAATCCAAGAAACCGGATGGGCCTTGATTTACTGTAGATCCTGCTGCTAAGATTACGTGGCTATGTTCTTATTTCATTGTGATAATATATACCGAAATTGGCAACAAGTCTCTTATTGGCAAACACAAAACATATTGAGTTTCATTCCAACTTCCTGTTGAAGACAATAATATATTTCCGGAATCTCTCTTTTTCTTTTGTCACTTCTCAACTTTGATTTGTTGACTTCTTTGCTAAAGCTTAGAGCATCATTAGAGCATCTCCAACCCTATTGTCTTGTTAAGTGTTGTGAGTCTTAGGTGGCTCCTATGTGGCATGAGCCACAAGACAATGTCTTGTTTATGTGGCAAAATTATATCTCAAAAGACAATGAGATAGAAAAACTCTCTCCAATGCAAAAGTATTGAGGAGACAATAAAAAGTATTTTTTCCAACTTCCAAGACAAACTTTTAAGACAACTACTCATCTTATTTCTTTTTTCTAATATTTTTTATTCATAATTGATGACATGGAAGAGAAAACATTGTCAAGTGCATTGTCTAGAACAAGACAATCAACTTCACAATGTCTTCTTTAATTTTTGCCACATAAGCTTCACAATTGACTTGACAATTGCATTGGAGAAGAACTTTTGAATAAAATTTTGTCTTTCCTATGTGGCAACAACTTTTTTCCAAAGTCACAATAGGGTTGGAGATGCTCTTAGTAGTTGGGACTCTCCAATGCAATTTGGAGCCCAAAATTTCAAAAAAAAAGGTAAATGTAGAATGGGTTGGATTTGTAAGAGAATAGTAGAAAATGATAAAGTGAGCTCCGGTCCCAAAAATTGTGTGTTCAAAAATTAATGTAGGAAAAAAATAATATAAAGTTTAGAATCTAGAAAGTTGGGCTCCAAATTGGAACTTACTATTCTACAAAACGAGTTTCTACAATCTAGAATCTAGAAATTGGGAGGCCCAACCCTTAGCACCCATGGATGGGTTGGGACCGAAATTGTAGAAATTGGGACTAGGGATGAGATTTATTATTCTACGAAATGAGCTCCTACATTCTAAATCTAGAATCTATAAAATGGGATGGGCCTTACTAATGATGCTCTTATAGCAAGTGTTTCTTAGCAGCAATCTTTTTGCTGCGCATCCACCTTGATTTTTGAGAGTGGCATGTGCTAAGTATGATTTTTAGTTATCATTAAGAGCATATCTAACCCTATTGTAAGTTTAGAAAAAAAAATTTTGCCAAGTAAGAATGACAAACTTTTATTTTAAAAATCCTTTTCCAATGTAAATGTAGAATAAATCATGAAGTTGACATGTCAAGGATATGATAAGAACAATGTGAAGTTTAATTGTTGTCGAGATCTAGACAATGCACTTCACAATGTCTTTGTCTCCACATTATTAATTATGAATAGAAATATTTATAAAGAAATAAAGAAGTGGAAGAGTTATCTTGGAAGTTGGAAAAAATACTTTTCATTGTCTTCTCAATACTTTTGCATTGGAGAATACTTTTTTTATCTCATTGCCTTGTGTGAATATATATCATCTTGCCATATAGGAAAGATATTATCTTGTATCTCATGCCACATAGGAATCACAACACAAAACAAGACAATAGGGTCTAAGTCAATACTGTTACAGTCACAGTCACAGTCACAGTCACAGTCATAGTCATAGTCATAGTCATAGTCATAGTGTGGTCCTTATCTTTGTAGTTGCCGTGATTGACCTATGGTTATTGTTGCTTGACATCACTTGTGATTTCACTTATTTTTTACATTATCTATACTATTATATAATATAAAAAATTAATTTTATCGTAATTTTTTTTTCTTCCAAATATACTCTTTGTTATGTTTACTAATTAAAGTACTTAATAAAGTTAATAAGGACAATTATATAATTACTGAAGCTATTGTTATAGTCTTTCTAAACAGCCTTGTTTATAATAATAATAATAATAATAATAATAATAATAATAATAATGAATAATTTAGATGGTTGTCTTTTAGTCTTTCCAAATAGACTTAATAAAAATTAGAGTAAATTTGAGTTGTATCTCATTTTATTTATCCATATTTAAGGTGTACTCAACCCAATTACCAGAATGTATGGTCCTTGCCATTTTTGACGGAAACCCTTCCACTGTCACGGTCAACCCCTTTGATCGAACTTTTGTAACCAAAATATCCATGTCTTCTTCCATTGTCCGTGATCTCGTTCTGGACCATCACCCCTGCCGGCAGACCCTTTTCTTCGCACCCCCCCCCCACCCCCACCCCCTAGCAGCTGTCCACCCCCAGCCATGGCAGCCCCCCTTACCGCCGCTGCTGCTCCCGCAGCACCCCACCCCCCCTCCCGCATCTCCGGCCGTCGAGCCCCACCTACCTCCACCTCCCCTATCGCATCCCCGGCCTTCGCGCGCTTCCCCACCGCGTCCCCCATCGCGCCTGCGGCGTGAGGAGCAGCAACGGGGGAGGGGACTGCCTGCAGGTAGGCTGGGCCGCGACGGGGGGAAGGCGACTGTAGGAAACAGGGGGATGAGGCCGGTGGGGGGATGCGACGGAAGGGGGGCTGCAGGAGGAACAGCAGCGAGGAGGAGGGGGACTGCCAATAGGGTGGGGCGGCGGGCACGGGAGCGTGCGCGGCAGGTAGGGTCTGCCGGTGGGGGTGCAACGACAGGATAGGGGGTCATAAGGGGGTTGCGGGCAAGGAAATATGACAAGTGTATTTTGGTCACAAAAGTTTTGTCAACGAAGTTGACCGTGAGTGTAGGATGGTTTCCATCAAAGTAGGGGGTGTCATACGTTATGACAACTTGAATTGAGTAAATAAAATGGGGTGCAACTCAGATTTTTTTCTAAAATTTTTGACAATTATAACATCTATATTTTAGCCTTCCTAATAATTGTTGGTGTTTTTGCCTTTGGACTAGAAAAGATAGTCCCGCATCGGCTATACCAAATGGTGAGTATCTCAATATAATGCATTGTTTGTGTTGAGGCGTGCACATGAGGTGTGGTGGGGCACAAGTGTGTGCCATGTGGGAGTATTTTCCTAGAAGGAAAAAGGATTAATTCCAACAAAGATGCAAGTTAATTTTTGTTGTGCGGACTCGGACTCGGATACGGACTCCAGGATGTCTCGTGCATGCACGGGAGTGTTCGGGGGTAGGCGTGGACTGGCACACTTCTATGTTGATTGTGGGATGATCTAAAATATCAAACTCTATTTTTGAGTATTGGTATTTTAGTCCCACATCGGATAGGAGAAGAGGTGAAGTCTCACTCCACTTTATAAATAGAGCCCCTTGGCCTCCTTTGGAAGATGCAAGAGAGTTAAGGGAGTCCATAAAGTCCAGGAAGCCCGTTCAAGTCTCAAATTTTGACTTACGAGCGTTCCAGAAGTTCTTCGTGAACTTGCTGGTTCCTGTAAGCAGATCATGGTGGTGCGAATCTTGTTTTGAGCAACGGTGATCTTAATCACCCCAGCAAGAACTGTTCCTCTTCTTCTTTCTTCTTTCTTGTCCTTCATCTGAGTTTTAACTCGGTTCTGTCCATCAGCAACTGCGATTGCGAGGAAGAACGTGAGATTTATTATTCTGAACTCAGTTCTGTCCGTCAGCAACTGCGATTGCGAGAAAGAACATGAGATTTATTTTCTGATTATTGTTGCTTTTGTAATCAGATTCATATTATAGTGTTCCTCTTGGATCTCGAAAATTATCAGAAGGTGAACGTTTGTTGAACCTCTGATCTCGACATCGAGTCTACCATCTTTGATCAAGCCCCGGGACTAACAATCTCAAAGCAAGATCCTTGTAGATGGAAAACTCGTGCTTCTCTCATCGATACCAGCTTTAACAAGTTGGAGAAATTCGACGGAGAATATTTCCAAATTTGGAAGAGGAAGGTCACCATTAATCTTCAACTCGTTGACGTAGACCATGTGTTGATTGAGGATGAACCGACGATTCCAGAAGGAGGAACAGCCGATACTATTGCTACTGCACTCGTCAAGCAGAGCAAATGGAAGAGAGAAAACAACATATGTAAACTGTTGATTCTCAATTCTATGGAAGACTCTATGGCAGACTCATATTCCAAGAAAGTGAAGGCCAAAGAGATCTGGGATTCTTTGGGTAAGCTATATGAAGATGATGTGAACAGGTCCAAAATCTTCATCGTCGAGAAGTACCACAAGTGACTCTTCGAAGACGAGATGACGATGCTACCTCAAGTGAAGGAATTTCTGAAGTTGCGCCAGAAGCTAGATGACGAGAAGATGCCCCTCGTCGACAAGTTTGTCGTTGGAGGGATAGTCTCGAAACTTCCTGCTGGTTGGAGCAACTTCTATGCTAGAATGCATCGGAAGAAGCTGGACATTAGCTTGGAAGATCTCCTACAAGAGATCCACGTTGAGGACGAAATGCGATCTCAACAGAAGATGGACTCTCTGTCCAACCAACTGGCTAAGGCCAACTTGGTGCAGACAAGAGAGTTCAAGGTGAAGCAGGTTGTCACGACCCGTTACCCAAATTATTGGACCGGGCCGAGCCATGTCCAGCCTACGCTTAAGATAAAGCGTAGTAAGCTGTTCTAGAGATAACAAGATAAGACTAAATGTGCTAACAGTTCTATAAGTGAAGAAGAATCATAAATGCTCCAAACACAAAAGTTATCTCATATATAGAAATAAGTCCAAAGTACAAGTGATCTGAAATGTAAAACTGGATACATGTCCAGTTACAAAATGTAGCCTAATACATGACTACTCTCAAAAGTCTAAAGCAAAAGACAACTAGGCGAGGTTCCCCGCAGGAACATCCTCGTATGGCAAAACCGGATCCTCGGCAGTGACTCCATAATACGAATCACAGAGCAACTCCTCCTAGTAAGTATACCTACAACGTTATACTGTCAGGACGGGAGCAAGTACTATTTTCTAGCAAACTAAATATACAAAGCATGAACAGGAATGTAATAAACTGGAATCATGGCATATATGGTTTAATTGGTTCTTTTTAGGAATGACAACATATAGTTTAAAAGTTTAAAACTGCAGCATGTACGTGAATCGGTCAATAGGTGAATAGGATGTACAGCGGCACATATCAAGTTTTCTGGCATGCACATACATGCACGAACGGCATCGGTGTATATCCATACACAAACGCGAGATCAGAACCTACGGCAAGGTTACATATAGAATGTCTCCGAGCGC